>PVIW01008160.1:0-63973 GCA_004026585.1 Noctilio leporinus
AGCCGGTCTTGGCGCGTGGCAGGGCCTCTGATTGTCACAGTAGGGCTGATTCTGAGTGTCCGCCCCCAGGTAGGCTGGGCCTCCCGCAGCCTGGCTGGGTTTTAGGGCTGCCGGTGTTCTGGAGCCCGCAGGGAGCCCCCTCCCACTCCTGGTGGAGGTTCCTGCCCGTGTTGAGCACCCAGCACTTCTGCAGGGCAGCCTGCAACTTCGCTGGTCCCTGTGATGACTGGCCCCACCCCTGCAGTTCCGGGAGGAGGCCGGGCCTGTCAGTCAACACTCCGGGGTCCGCCTACACTGTCCCGCTTTTAGGGGTGCCCTTGGGGGTGGGCACCACGCCTCCAAGCCAACCAGCTCTCCTCCGAGTCCTTACACGGCCTCTGTGATGAGCCCCTCCCAGGCGTGGGCGGTGAGGCCTTTGTCTCCGGCAATGGCGGGTCAGTTGCCCCCGCCACTAGTTCTGGCTCGCCGGCTCGCCCTTTGGAGTTTCCCGCGGAGCCTGGGGGCCTGTGTGGTTGCGCAGGGCTGGGCCTCCCCCCTCGCAGGGGCTTCTAGCTGCTGTTTCCCCAGTGGCCCAGCAGCTCCGTTTTAGGCCCTCTCGCCACCCTGGCCGGTGCACTTCCCGCTCCCCCGCCCCGGCTTCCCGCAGGACTCTTCTCCTCCGCCTCTAGCCCCACTTGGAGCCTCCTCTCCCTGTTGCCAGAGTGAGTCTCTCACACAGTCCCTCCCCTGCAAGAGTTCAATTCAGCATTCCCTATGGCGTTTGCCCTCGCTGCCCGCACTTCACCGTTGAGACTTCCAGTTGCCAGGGAGCCCGGAACTGGCCCCAGTCAAATGCGCCCCTCTGGGCAGAGCCGCCCCTGCCCAGAGCCGACCTCGGCCCGTCAGGCTGGTTGGTTGGGAATGCCTCACCTACTGTCCTGCTGGCCCCCTCTGCCTCTGGGCTGTGCTCCCCTGTGTCCAGATGCTTCCAGTTCCAATTCCTAGGGTCCTGAAGACGTCTCACGCTCCCTATCCTGTCCTCTAGCTGCTTTGGTACTCGAGAACACCATCAGCACTGCTCTCTACTCTGTCGCCATCTTCTCACCTATTGGTTGATTCTTATATGTGCCCTAGCTGGGGATTCAACCAGCACAGTTAGCAAACTTGGCATATTGGGACAATGTTCTAACTAATTGACCTACCCAGCCGGGGCTAATTTTCTTTCTCTCTTTTTTTAAAATAAATTATTATTTTAGACTTTTATCAGTTCAGATGTTTTATGAGCTCTATTGTAAACTTCAAGTTTTAATTACATGTTAGGAAAAGTTAATACTCGTATATGTAATACAAAGTAAAGTAATTTCATCTTCACTATAATAGCTAATTCGGTATCAAATAGCAGTGCTTTATTAATGTAAACACACTTGTTTATGTGCGCAATTTTTATCAATTTAATTAATTAATATTTATTTACCTATAATTAAATTAGTCAATTATTATTCCTGTAGAAACAATTTATATTCTTCTTCTCCTTGTTATCATCATCCTTTTTTAATCCCTAAATATCATACTACAATTTTACTTTATAACACAAATTCTCCTTCCTCACCAATCATAAATATGATTTAAAATAATCCTTTCCACTTTACTATCCTTAGTAATGTTAACTGTACTTATATTTTAGCTTATATATGCAACATTTTTAGCACTAATAAACCATTTAATTACTATTTAAAAAGTCACTTGTTTAGCTGCAGTAACATTAACACATACAGTTTTTAAAATTCCTGAACAAAATGTCATGCAGAAATATTTATGATAATTCGTGGAAGTTACAAAGTACTAGAATTCTGTTATTTTTGTCATTATTCAAATAATTATATTTGATATATAATAATTTCCCTGTCAAAGTAGAGGGAAAAAAGTTGCTATTTCAAGTGTGTTTTAGAGTGTGTAATACACAACATCCTCTCAAACTTTGAGGAGGACTGGTCAAATCACAAAGTTACTCTTAACCTTAAGTAATTAATTGTCCGCATTTTTCACTATATTTGTGGGCCTCATTTTAGTCTTCAGTATTATATCTCTCTTTTTAAAAAAAAAGATTTTATTTATTATTTTCAGAGAGAGGGGAAGAGAGAGAGGCGGAGAGGGAGAGAAACATCAGTGTATGGTTGCCTTTCACCTGTCTCCAGCTATGGACCAGGCTGGAGACTTAGCCTACAACCTGGTTATGTGCTCTGAGTGGGTATTGAACCAGTGACCTCTGAGTTCACAGGCCAGTGCCTATTTACTGTGCCACCAGCCAGGGCCCTATATCTCTTTTTCAATTAAAAAAAAAAAAATCATAAGACATCAAGAGTTGTATTACTATTTATGACAAAATTCAAGAGATTTGAATTATTTGTAATGATGTCATAAATAAATTAATTTATTTAACCAACATTTACTGGGTACAAACCATTTTCCAGGCATTGTGCTGATAAGCAAAGAGGTAATATGATGGGATAAACCATAGTCTCAGATTTGAGTCTAGTTGTTTTTTCTTAATTTTGAATGTTTGTGTGTGTGCCTATTCTGTCTGGTGACCTTGCTCTTCCCTCATTGACTGAGATTATATTAAATACTCTGTCATTAGAAGCTTTAATGAAGCCTAAAGTATAACTTAATCCTACCTATAATTTTCTCTACTTCCCCAAAACATAGCAGTTTGTCGTCATTCAATGTACATTATTTATAACTTTTTTCTCATTACCATTTTCACCCCAGGAATGAAATCTCTTAACCATCACATGAATAATTCTAAGTCAGTTCAACCAAGAATAACTAGGGATTTGGGGAGAAAATGAATTTAAATTTTCCTATTTTCCTACCAATTTGAATTCAAAAGGGTAAAAAGTACTTTGGAGTATCATAATAAGTTCACATGCCTGACATAGATTTAAGAAAAAAGAAGTATTTTTTGTTTTCAAACACTTTCCAGTGTAGAGAAACGCACATATTTAATATGAGCAAGTTTTTCATAAATTATATAATAATGTGCTACTAGGTCAACTACATGTGCATTTCAATCACAAACAGAAATTAGAAAAGAATCAGTTTTTAAGAATATGAATATAAATTTTACATTTTCACACTTTTATGATGATTTGATAAGCTCTAATTCCAGAGTGAATGGATTGTGTGTTTTAAAACAACTGTCAATTTTGTTTTCTGCCTACACAACTGCAGAATCCCATAGAAATGACTGCAGTAATAATAGTAAAATTGCATTGTGCATGAAAAAATGTAGTCAAATGAGTTCATCAGGGATTAAATACATCAAATTAATATTGAGACAGTAAATGATTTTTGGTTAAATATCAATGAGAAATTCCTCCACATAAAAAAGTTATGTCATGTATTGGTTCATATTATGAACCAATGCACTTTTTCTAAACCCCAAGAAAAGGGTTTTAGCACCTGAAAAAGGCCACATGCATATGTGGTCACATGCACACATGCACATACATGCTCACTCACCTCTGAGTTTTAATTGGAATTCAAGTCATCATAGCATAAGAGATATACTAATCCTTTGAGCAAGGTGTTAATTGTTAATTTCATTTTTCCTGTCTAGTAGCCTTGTATAACACTCTGTTTATAATAGGCTTCCTGTGGTAAAAGAATGGGCTACTAAACCTCAATACATGTTTTCCAGTAATCATTTTAGTGGCCACGGGTCCTTATAATAGTGCTTAATCTCCATAACGTCATCATTAGTGGATGAGGGTAGCTAAAATTATAGAGACCCTTTGCTCTAATTATACACTCTAAATTGCAAATTCATTCTTTAATCAACTGTAAATGCATTGTAAAGGGAATTGTAAGTTCTTTCCAGGGAGCAATATGCTTTCAAGCTAGCAGACTAGAACTGAGCTATGTAACGTGTTTGGGGAATAATAACTGAATGTGCTTGTCATAGGGCCTGAATTACAATATGGCTCCTTGCTGGAGAGGTTGTCATAAGAAGTCATATATTTCTAGATTTCTAACATCATTACAAAGGTGTGGCATTAGTATTTTACTTTTCCAGAATTCTTAATAGTAAGTAAAGCAAGTCAGGTATTTTTTCAGATATCTACTTTACTCATTATTTGCTTATTTTCTGATGTTCTGAAGAACCCACAAAGAAAGAAAAATATGTCTCAAATTTCAAAAGCTTATGGACTCATTCAATTTTATATATTTTTATAAGTATTAATTTCCATTTTCTTTAACCTGTAATATACAAAGTTTGAAGCAAGTCTTTTTTTCCTAATCCCATACATATGTTATTTTACATGGAGAATAAGAGATAAAGTTTTAATCTATTTGAGTCTCAGGCAACAGCTTGATTTTAATCAAGTGCTAGGCAATTTATGGAGATTCAAAAATAAAAATAAAAAGCACTAACTGACTTAATAGAACTATAGCTATAAATAAGCTTTTCCAGTTACCACTGGAATGGCTTTAGTGATGGGACAGAAAAATACAACCCTACACTTTTCCTTGTCATAATGTAACTAATGCTTTTAAATCAACTTTCATGGCAGAGAATAGGAATGTAAAAGGAAAAAAGTGGCAGAAGTGTTAGAAAGCCTATTCATACACTCTCAAGTATTTAGTCTTCATCTTCAGTATTCAATATCTTTGCATATAAAAACAAGTAAACTCCTCGTAATCTCCTTTATTTATTTATTTATTTTCTTTGTGAGGTGATCTCAAGTTTTACCAGAAGGAACCTAATGAGAAACTATATACTTTCTCCGTTTCAAGATTGACCTAATTGTTCAAATGAGCCATAATTTTTCTGGAGATCATTATTTTCTCTAAATTTCTTACCGCTTTGCTTCTCTCCCCTTTTACTAAAATTAAAACAAAGATTATTATCGATTTTTAGACACTTTAATCCCATGCTGCCTTTGTATTATTATTGGTTCTTAATATTTTAAAGAATAATATAATTTATGTTTAATTATATAATACTCACTGCTGAGAAGTTTTAACTCATTCATTCATTGTGTTTTAATGAAAAAATCACTCATTGTGCTTTAATGAAAGAATCATCTATTTTTATTTTGATTTTTAAATTATGATTTCTCTTTTACATTGTAACAATTTTTGGTTTTAAGCTTTTATGTTGAGATGTATTGAATTTTTATTGAAATAAATAATTAGAAAGAAACAGTCTCTACTTGCCAGGTAAATGCAATGCAACAAGGAAAAATGACACTCAATATTAATAAAATCTTGTGTTTAGCTTTTGGTATTAAAGTAGAATAATATCCTGCTAGTTTCCTGGAAAACTGGGGGTTCATTTATTACCATGACATTTTTCTCTTTGCTTTAATATTACTATGCTTTCTACAACAATTTTCCTATATTTGAATTATTACTGAAAGCTACAAAGGTTAACATTAAATATATTAACTTTTTAATGTTATTCAGCTTTTTCAGCCATTAGTCTTCCTTAGACATCTGCCATTATTTACATAATTATTTCGTCAATCTAGCCGCAGCTTTTACCTTCAGAGTGTAATACAATGAGTATTCATATTTCATTCTGCTCAAGAAAGGCAAGTAGCTAGATGAATGGCATAAATAGTACCCATTCATAAGGCTGACCTGAAACAGATCTGTAGCCTGGTGGGGAATTTATTTCCTACCAAACTGAGGCTAGGAGCATGAGAACTTCAAGTTAGCAGGTAGTGAACATTTGTTGTCAGTAGGTTTTAATTTTTTTGAAACACCTATGTTGTAGTAAATATAAAAATTTATTTTTTAGGTGAATCTAGTTCTTATAAAATAAGTATGTTTTTATCATCCACTAGCATACCATATTTTTTCACTTAAAGTACTACTTCAGAAATCTTGCTTTTTTCTTAAGTTTTGATCTTTGCTAGTCTGGATTTCTCTATGTGGTTCTTGTTCACTCTCAATTAGCAAATATACCTGGTTGTATTGCGGTTTTAGCAAGGTGGCTAATATCCATTGGTCCATTTTTGACATCATGAAATCACCTCCTGTGTTTTGGGTTATTAAACTGAGATTTATGTGCTCATTGTGCATAGCAAAAGGGCCACTATGACAATGCACTGAGTTCTCTCACCCTCCTGAAGTAATAGCCTTTAAAAAGGAAGATTTAGAGGGCATTTTTAAACTTTAGTTTTACTCCTTCATTTCTTACAGAAGTACCAGGATAACAAAGAGTTCTATGCAAGTTTCAAACCCCATTACCAATAGAAACTATTAATACATGATGGAGTGTCTTATTCTGGTCTGATTTCTAGCCTAAATTTCCAACTGCAGATTCTGCAATTTCTGACCAAAGTATGTATAAACAAACATTCTGAATTTTAGGGTTTTCTTTACATGTAGTAATAAAGGTCTCCTTTTTGTTTTTAACTCACCTTCAGCAGAAGAACTTAATTATGGAAAACTGTATAATCAGTCAGGAACAAATACACTCTCCTTAAGCCAGAATTCCAATCATTGCAATTTGTGTCACTATTCACTTCTGCTGATCTTTCTTTCTTTCTTTCTTTTTTTGTTAAATATTATTTATTTATTATTTTTATAGAGAGGGGTAGGGAGAGAGGCAGAGAGGGAGAGTGACATCTATGTATGGTTGCTTTTCACCTGCCTACAGCTACAGACCTGGCTGGAGACCTGGCTTGCAACCTGGTTATGTGCCCTGGCTGGGGAATCGAACCAACAACCTTTGGGTTTGCAGGTCAGCGCCTTATCTACTGTGCCACCAGCCAGGCCTGATCTTTCTTTTCTGAAGGATTCTGTTCTGGTTATTTTCAGCTTTATAGAGATGTTTCTATAACTCATCTTTAAATTGTTAACATTTATAATCTACCAAACTAGGCAGCTAGACTCTCCTTTTTAAATCCATGAATAAATCCTTTTCATTTAAAACACATATTTTTTTCACAATTAAGAAGCATGCCCCTTACATGAAATGAAGGAAGAGTGTAAGTTGACGAACTGATTGCATTGCTTGTCATTACCATTCCATTACTGCTCTATTATTTACATTATATCCAGAAAATAATATTTATTCTAAAGTGCGAATCAAGAGGATTTATTGCAATGATCTTTTCTAATGCATGGCTAAATTCCATATCCCTTCATCTCCTATCCATTTGGTCTCAACAATCTTTGTTTTACAACTTTTCCCTTAAGACAAAGTCTCTGACCCAGACTTCCATGACTATTTATCCCCCTCAAACTTATTTCTTCATTTACTTTCTTTGAACTCATTCCAACCACTTCTCGAGCCTCTTGAATTAATTAGGAAAATAAAAAATTCCTTGGTAAGTGCAGAATAAAAAAATAACATGTCCAAAAGAGAAGTTATCCATAATACAAATATTACCCAATTTTAAAAACAACACTTCAAATGCTTTCTAAAGTACATATGTGTATATTATCTTATGGCATCGTAGTAATAATTCTGTGGACTATTTAGGTGTGTTGGTTATTTTCAACTTGTCTTCTCTCCAGTGCTTTCCCTGTTGTTTTTCTATCTGCCTGCTCTGCTTTACCAGGCTTTCTTAGAGCTAGTTTCCCACGATTGGTCTTTAGGAGGCAATAGGAGAGGTCTCAGGCAGGTCTGGAAAGACTACTTTTAGGTGTCACATTGCTGGGAGTGGCTTGGCTGTTCTTCCTCAACCAGGGCTACCAATGATGTCCTATCTCTATAGCTCCAGTGTTTGGTGGGCTCCATTGAACAAAAATTCCTTTGCTCATCCCTTTAGTCTTAGAGTTGGTAACAACTTCCTTCTGTGAATTGTTTCACCATCCCAAACTACTACTTGGTAAGTAGTTTCCATATTAACATTTGCATTTGATCCATCTAGGGTGAATTCCATTTCCTGCTTATATCTTGATTGACAAAACTGAGCATATTTATTAGCTATGAATTTTGTTGATGGGAATATGAAAACAGAGTAAAGTAAGTGATCTATCTTAAATCATATGGGAAATTCAGAATGGAATCAGGACTAGAAGCCAAGTCTCTTTGTGGGCAGTTTATGGTTATCAAATTCTTTAAAATGCCTAACAGTGATCTCCATCAAATAGGTAGTGGCAACATTGTTCCATCTTGCTCCCTGAGTATGGCAAGATCCTAGAACAGTAAAGAAACTATGTGGTTGGCTCATCTGACATACACTCAACCCCCTTCAGATTGTAACATTGATAAGGGAGAATGAAAAACACATATTTGGCCTAGTTTCTGCACATAGATGCAGCTGGCTGAGTTTTTGGATGTGGACATGAAAACACTGATGCAGTTGACACACGTGGAAAGGCAATTTTTTTTTCAAACTTGTCATCAAGTATCTCTTTCCTCTGCAGCACCGTATCCAAACAGCACAGACTGACCAGCAAGCTCACAGCAACAATGGCCTTTCAGCAGGAATGCTCAATAGAACAATGGAAGAAAAGTCCAGGCTCGATTTTTGTGACTGAATCTAGGTCCAGTTTACTGACCTTGCCAGAGAGTTTTTGGCATTTAACTTTTTAAAATAAATTTATTTATGCATGAACTAGTGAGAAAACTAGATAGTGTGTTGTCTGCAACTAACAATGTTAGTCTAAGTCTTCTGGATGAAATAGTAGTTATGTCTTCCCTAGCCATATAATGCTTCTTTATCTAAAGTGATGTTTTTTTCTACTTTCCATAATTGTTTTTCCTTACTGCAATAAGAGACCTCACATATCCATTCCAAAAACAGACGGGTGGGATTTTTTGTTTGTTTATTTGTTTTAAAATCAGGATCAAGATTCTCTTCTTTCTGTCAACCATAATTATTCACCATCATTGACTTCTTTACTCTTTCCTGTCATGCAGTATAAAATAAAAGACCTTCTCATGAGTTTGGTTTTGTTTTGCTTTGTTTTCCTGTGGCTGCTACTAGAGCTGGCTCTCAGGCCATAAGCTTAAATATAAAAGTAGGATGTTTGAAGCCCTGGCTGGTAGCACAGGGGTTAAGGTGCCGGCCTGCGAACCCAAAGGTCACAGGTTCGATTCCCCAGCCAGGGCACATAACCAGGTTGCAAACTAGGTCTCCAGTCAGGCCAATGGCTGGAGGCAGGTGAAAGGCAACCATACATTGATGTCTCTCTCCCTCTCTGCCTCTCTCCCTTCCCCTCTTTCTAAAAATAATGAAATAAAATCTTAAAAAAAAAAAAGTAGGATGTTTGAAAATTTTAATGATGTTAATTCTTCCTAGCCATGAATATGTGTGTACTTCCACTTATTTGTATCTTTATTAGTTTCTTTCCTCAGTGTCTATAATTTTCCAACTATAGGTCTTTTACATCCTTCATTAGGTTTATTCCTAGGTATTTTATTCTTTTTGAAGCAATTGTGAATGGAATTGTTTTCTTAATTATGCTTTCTGTTACTTTGTTATTGGCATATACAAATGCAACTGATTTCTTGATATTAGTTTTATATCCTGCCCCTTTGCTGAATTAATTTATTAATTTTAATAGTTTCTTGGTAGAACCTTTGGGGTTCTCTATCATGTCATCTGCAAATAACAGTTTTAATTATGCCTTTCCAATTAGGACTCCTTTTATTACTTTCTTCTTATCTGATTGCAGTGGCTTAGACTTCTAGTAATATGTTGAATAAGAGTCAATAATAGGTGAGTGGACATTTATACAATGAAAAATACTTGGCCATAAAAAAGAACAAAATTTTACCATTTATAACAGTATGAATGGACCTGAAGAACATTATGCTAAGTGAAATAAACCAGTCAGAGAAAGACAGATACCATATGATTTCACTCATATGTGAAAGCTAAGAACAAACTGAACTATCAAGGAAAATTGGGACAGATGCATAGATGGAAAGCAGGATGATAGCTAAGCGGGGTGAAGATGAGGAGAAGGAATTGAGCAAAAAGAAAAAACAAAACAAAACAAAATTTACTCCTTCCCTTTTCTTTTATGATGAATAATATCCCATAGAACCAGATTTTGTAAATATTTATTTCCTACCCTTTACATGCCTTTGCTTATTTTCATATAACTAGAGGTAATAGAGTTTAAGGGGAGAATAATATAAAGAAAAACAACAACAACATAATAGTTGGAAATTTATTATGGAAATCTATCTTATTTTTTCAAAGCAACCTGGAGAACCTGGAAGTATTGTGAGGTTTAAAGACTGACATTCCATTTATCAATAATCCTGTATAGTAAGCATCTTGACTTTTAGCTGTCTTTGTTGGTCATTAGAAACTGGGACTTAAGACTTTATTATATCCTGTCCTTTCTCTGCTGGTTTTGTATATAACTGCTCCTACCTATATTTTTAAATGTGATTCTATACTAATTTTATACTTAATGATTAATAATAAAACTAGTGTACTCACCTATGTTCTCACACCCACACACACAATGGTAACCTATATGCGGATGCATGTATGGGGTATCTGAAGGACAGTTTCATGTCCTTTGTCATCCTGCTGTTGGTAAAAAAAATGTTTTATAGATTGATTGTATGTTTGCAGATATACACCAGGTTTTTGATCTAGTTGGTGGGTATTCTTCCTTCTAGTTAATTGTTGCCTCTGAGTTATTTCCCTGATCTCAGGCAATGCTGCTTTGGAACAAAAGCCCTTAGCCCATCCACGTTTATCAATAAAAAGAGTCTTGAAATCTCTGGTACTAAATGACCTACCCATAGCTAGTTAAGATTTTAGCTTTTTTATCTATACATTAATTTATTTCATTAATACTTATTTTGTGACATCTATGAAATGTCAGGTACTTGCTGAGCTCTAGAGATGAGAAAATGAACAAGAAAGATGTGATCAGAAAGAAGATGCTGAAAGCCATGGATGGAAACTCCTTCAACTGTAGATAATTTGCTATTCAAACAATGACCTAGGGACCTGAAGGAGCAGATTTGTAAAAAAATAATTGTATACATCATATCTTTTCCTCTTGATATTCTCAAAGTGGGGAGTTCTACATCTCAAATGAGGATTGTGTCATCAAAGAGATTTGATTTAAAGTGCTCAATTAAAAGATAATGATCCATTAGTATACATTTGAGAACAACCCAAACCATACATCCTTTGAAAATGAGAACCAGACCTTTTAAAAACAATTATATATGAAAGAAAAATTACATAAAAGATTTTTTTTTATCTTCTAGGATGAAACAATTGTCTTCTTTGTAAACTAATGCATGTGGCTTTAGGCTCCGTTTATGAGAATAGATAATGTATCTGTCGTCAGAATGGTAATGTGTTTTATACATTGATTTTGTGCATTTTAGTTAATTAGACCTCTGGAAAGATGTACAGAGCACTTCTTGTTTGCTATATTATCAGCATTCATATTACTGCAAACATTTTTATTGCAAAATAATTAAAATTCCTCTTTGACAATGTATTAAGATTAATTAATGAATAGTACATATAGGTGATATATTTCTGACACTGTCATGTTAGGATGTATTTACTGATTTGTTATAAGTAAAGCCACCAGCATTTGGTATGGTCTTGTGACACTTGGCTAAAATAATTGTAGATAATTTAAACTTTAGAGATTTGGCATATTTCTTTATGAATGCAATGTTGAATTTAGCTTGTATATTCTATTTGGTTCTTTTGTCTCAAACTTTTTAACATTTATTACTCCTGTATGCATATCAACATAGTGTTCTTATGAGTTTAGATGTGCACATAGGTAGGTGATAAAATACATGGGGTCATATATGAAGTCAAAACTCTGTTGTTTGCTCAAGATGCAGTGGTGAGCCCTGTCCCAATACTCATTTTTCTGGTCTCTTGGAAGTACCTTTCTTAAAGTGTTTCTGTATTCACATCTTTGAAGGTCAAAGATGCAAGTAGTCGTTCATCTTAACCCTGATGTATAGCAACTGTATTTGTTTACTTTATATTCTATGCATGCCTTTTAAATCCAAACAATAGGTTATCAACCTTGGGAACCTAGGAAGCTATAATTAGGTAGGAAGTGTGGTAGAAATAAGTATGAAGGGTTCAAATTGAGTGCTTGAACGTTTGGTTCAATCCACATTTCATACACTGTGGCCCAAGGTGTTTGAATAAACTGAACATTTCAGTCATTGGTGGGCCAATCTGTTGGTGCTGAAGATGTTATTCAGAAATTCACAATATAGGTTCAACATATTTTAAATAGATTTTCAAATTTTCAAAATTCATATTCAAATTCTTGGAAGGAGATCATGCATTTCATTTTCTCTGATTTTTGGAAATCAAACTAGCCTAGAAGATGTTGAAATCAAGTGGGCCTGGTGATTTTTAAACTCTTCACAAATTTTCCTCAATGCAAAGAAATATCAGTTTGAAGCTTTTGCAATTTTTCAGTCAAGCCATGAAAAATATATATAAATTTCTTTTTAGATTGTTCATTTGGATAATTCAACTTTGAGTACCCTTGAATGCTTCTGCATTCTCTCCATTAAAGCAGACAATTCATATAAATGTTGATGTAGCTGATTAATTTTATTGTGAGAAACAGTGCTCTTTCATATATTCTCTTGATTTAGATCTCTACCTTTTTTACTTTTTTCAACCAGTGAACACAATTTACTTATTATTTTTGTGGGGAAAGCAATTGTCCAATTAAAAAGAAAAGACTAACCCTGCCTGGTGGCACAGTGGATAAGGTGCTGACCTGTGAACCCAAAGGTCACTGGTTCAATTCCCAGCCAAGGCATATAACCAAGTTGCAAGCCAGGTCTCCAACCAAGTCTATAGCTGGAGACAGGTGAAAGGTAACCACACATTGATGTTACTCTCTCTCTCTTCCTCTCTCTCTAACAATCATAAATAAATTTTGAAAAAAACATAAAAGAAAAATAAAAAAAAGAAAAAGACTAAATAATAATTTGTTGTACAGATTTAATGCTAAGTTGCAGTTGTGCTAATACAATAGACATTGATAAGTAGCTAGAATGCATAATTGGGCTAAAAGCATTTCTTCTTAGCTCTCTTATTAATAACAGTTTGGCAAGGGATGGTCACATTTTAACAGTTAACTTTTCCTCAAGTGATAATATACCAGAGCACTCAACTGGTATTAACCAAAAAAGCTTCCTGGCCTTAGAATGTAAATTCCTTTGTCTGTATTGGAAATATTTCTAATAAATGAATAGAAAAAATAATTACAATGGTATTTTGAGATATCAAGGTTTAAAACCATAAAAATTTAATATTCTAAACTCATTTCAGTAGAGATAACAATTTTGTTCTTAAAAAATGTTGACATGTTCTTAAGAACATTATTTTCTGGATTAAACCCTCAGTGTTTAATCACTCTAACATAGAGCCATTGACAGTACTCATTTTCAAGATCTCTCTATTTGAATTTCCTTTCCACAAAAATACCAAAATACTTTTAATTAAGACATAAATAAATGCTAAGCATGAAAAGAAAACAAAAATAAGCTCTCATTCTTTTTCAGACTCTTCTATTTTTCTTTCCTTTTATTTTTCATTTCTTCTTACCCCTTGGACTCCATGAGATCCCAACTTATCTCCCTCTGAAGGCATTTACTGTATAATAATGCAGTTATTTTTTTTATGTCTCTTCCAGGGTATAAACAAGCACCACTAAAGCAAGGATTGGAGTAGCCCATTGGTCTTGGAATGATTTTGGAGCTGGATTTTAAATTTGCTGGCTACAGAACAGAGGTGGCAGAAGGAACACAGAGAGAGTGCTGGGAAAAGAAGGTGCCTGACACCCTACCAGCCTCATATTCCTTACTTGTAAATAGGTTTTAATACATACCTTCCAAATTTGTTTCAAGAATTAAATAAAGGGACTTTTAGATGAGTTCTGTTACTTGCAACTACTGAAGAAATAGAAGGTACTGTGGGAGCCTGGCAGGAAGCCTATCTATGGAAATAGGTAAGTGGGCTTGCTTTTCTAGGACTGGGGAGCTGATGAATACTAACTAAGATGAAAAACAAGAAAGGCAAAATTATGTAAGTTTAGAACTTTCTCCCTTCCAGAAAAAAAACTCCCTTCCAGGTCATCATTATTTAATTTTCTGTTAATCACATAACTACCCGTGTATGAATGTGACTAAAAGAATTGGTATTTAAACCATGGCACTGCATAAGGTGATGTTATTGCCTTCTCTGACCAGCCACTGGTAGCATTGCTTCAAGATTTATGCACACATTCGATGCTGCCTCTTCCCCTGGTGAACACCTGAGTAGTTTGCTCAGAGGGACTCCTTGCTGGTGAAATCACACTGAGGCCTGTTGCATGCACTTGTGTTACTGTTGTTTGCTTCAAACTGCTGACTGCCAGATTAGATGAAGCTGTGCTGAGGCATGTTCCTGTTCCTGATGAATGTGCCTTGGTGCAAGTCCCAATTTGTGCTGTTTGGCATCTGTGCAGACAGGCAATGAGCTTCTGGATAAACTGAACTGAATTGTATGTTTCTAGCTCAATTTCATTGTCTCACGTACACACAACCATGAGACGTGCCATTCTGTGTAGACAGACATACTTTTAAATACATGTCAAAGTTAAAAGCCATAACAAGATGTGGGTGGTGGTTTTTGCTGAAAAAAAATAAAAGGTGTCAGTGATCTAATATCTAATATGGCTGTTTATTCACACACACCTTTTTAGTTGCCAATAAGATTTCTGTCATTTTATTTTTCTTTTAAAATTATATCCACAAATGTATGCAGCTTTTATTCACATATTTAAAAAATAAATAATATAAGCTTTTGTTAACAGTGAGGATATGGCACCAGGTGTTAACCTCAGTTCAGCAACTTCAGTTTTTGAATCCTGGCTAGGAGAAGAATTCAGAACCAACACTCAAATTATAAGAGAAAGTTTATTTAGAAAGTCACAGAAGTAGAAAAAGTGAGCCATCAAAGAAATGGGCTCAGGAAACTTGGCAAAAAAAGCACTCTTGGAGGTTTGTAGAAAGAGGGGAAAAACGCTCCCTTGAGGGATGAAAAGAGGGAGGAGAAGTTCAGGCCTGGTCTGGGGAGAGAAAGTGCATGCCTTGGAGAATGTAGGGGGTGGGGAAAGTCACTGGCATGCTTCATAGAGAAAAGTGGCACTGGGTTCTCCATCCTGAGGGCTTTTATATGAGGTCTCAGTGGAGGATTTCAATAAAATATTCATCAGCCTTCCCAGTATGTCTTTTTAGGGTCATGTTCTCCCCTGATTGGTCAGAATCAGGGGAGAGGGCCATTAGTCATTGCAGCTGGTCCTGATGTCAGCCATGGCATCGGCTCTGCCTAGTTTTGCTGCCTGTCTGGGCCTGGAGCGGGACACTGCTGAGGCCTAGATCTTATCTCCAGAGGTTAGTGCTTAAGGGGATGGGTGTGCACAGGTTTGTAGCTTTGCTTGTTGCTGGTTACCCTGAGCTTCTCCTCCCTACATACGTGGCCCATAGTTTCTGCTCTATTCAAACCTATCTAACTGTCTACTACACTTGGATATATTCTATTATGCAGACTTCAAAAACCCATTTTGTTCTTGATAGCTGTCTGGAAGGCTTTTGTGGGCAGACAGCCAACCCTAAACCTAACTTTCTGGGAAAGGAAAGGAGGGATGGAAAAGACCCCTTGCTGCTCTCGCCATCTGCCATTCTCTGACTCTGAGATAAACTGTTGGCAATATGATGACTTCCTAATGTCTGAAATGTGAGTGACTTCAGAACAACATAAAGGGAAAATATCCAGCTGCAGTTTATTATGGTTGGGTTAATTAAATAGATTCAGAGCATCATCATCTTGTTTATATCTATCATAGATCACTGGAGATGAAAAATACATCTTTGTGGTCTAGGCTCCTGTTTCCCCTCTTCAGATAAAGAGCCACAGAAACCTGTACATAATTGTTGGGATACATTTCAGCAACAGATTCTCAACATGGGCATTTATATTGGTTAATATTCTATTGTTAATAGTCTGCCTTTTATATCAAAAGACATTCAGCAAAAGGATTGAGTTGCTACATAAATAGCATGATTCTGTCTTGGCTTTTTCCTGTGAAGTTCCTGCCAAAGACGATTGGAGTCTTCATGTTTGTTCAATAGGTAAAAAATGCTTTGCTTGTCACAAACGGTGTCTCATTTATTTATCTCGATCTCTTTCCTTCTGTTTCGCTGCATCCTGTTCTAAAAATACAAGCATATGGACTCTGACAGCGCTGGTTTCTGTCCTGTCAGTATTCTGTTTTTGCTACTTGTTTCCTTTAAAGAAAATTACCTGCCTTCAATCTGACATCTCTTGAGACTACTTTTACAATCAAAATATAGTATTTAGCTGGTCAAGTGATTAAACAGATAGGCCAAAATAATAGCTGCAGCCTTTAGAGTTTCACATATTTTTCCTGTGCTGTAGATGTGTTTTGAGGCAATAATTTGAAAACAAATTAAAACATGAATGAAGAATAATTTGAGAACAATGTGTAGTTCATATTCCAAATGTCTTTTAAAATCTTAACCCACTAGTTTTTAATTATGAATTGCCATCCACAAATACTGGGCTTATCATCATGAGAAAGCATCCTTGAGATGGTGCCTGACACTGGTTTTATCATTGTTCTGTTAAGTTAGTTATTTTAGAGCTTCTTGCCTGAATGTTAACATGGTAATATCAGAACTGTGAGTCCCTATTGAGATGAGATGACTGGGCTTATTTGTGTGTGTGTGTGTGTGTGTGTTTAAGATAAACAAATGCCTACTCAGGGTGGTTATTGTTAATACCACTAACTGACAATTTTGATATATTTTAAAATTTCTATTTAGTCCATGTGCCAATACTTACTCAATTTGCTTCCTCTATCTTCCAAACTTGTGCAGAAATATTTCCATTTAAATTCTTATCACATATTTTCTAATTCCTTTCATTGGGTGAAATATAACTAAGTGGGAAAGCAGAATTCAAAACAAAACAAATGGAACTTCAAGACTATAAATAGACAACAAGGTTCCAAGCAGAACTGATTTTCCCCAAACTAAATTGCAATGTGCTGCTGTTCAGATTGCTAGTGAGTCCTAAAGTGAGAATGCTTCTGGTAGGTCCCACATTGAAAAGTCTCACAGCCACTGTGTAAAACAAACTCCAGAAATGAAGTACTGCATTATGGGGATAGCATGCCTACAGATAGACAAACGAGCTTGGGTCTTGGTTCTGCTTAAACCTGTGTAAACTTGGACATGACTTTTTTTTTTTTTTTTAAGATTTTATTTCATTATTTTTAGAAAGAGGGGAAGGGAGAGAGGCAGAGAGGGAAAGAAACATCAATGTATGGTTGCGTTTCACCTGCCTCCAGCCACAGACCTGACTGGAGACGTGGCTTGCAACCTGGTTATGTGCCCTGGCTGGGGAATCGAACCTGCGACCTTTGGGTTCGCAGGCCGGCTCCTTAACCACTGTGCTACCAGCCAGGGCTTGGACATGACATTTTAATTGTTCACACCTCTGTCCCATTGGGGAAACCACATTTGCTTTACCTCCCTTCCAGAATTACTGAGAAGATGAAATGGACAAGCAATTATGAGAATGCTATAAAGAGTTATCGTAATGAAATTGCTCCCTCCACGAACATTAGTTTGGATGTGTGTTTTGAGGCTTATGGTTTCCTATTTTTATAAGTGTCACCTTTTCTCCTTCTCTTCCAGAAACTTCTACTGTCCTTATCTTGCTTCAAGAGCATACTTTATGTGTGACAGGCTATAAGTCAATCATTTGTGGGAGAAGAGAAAACACCAAGCTTCATCCGTAGCACCATAGGGATTTTAGTGGCAGAGATCTGTTCTTCCACTTTCTAGCATCAGTCCAGTGTTCAAGATATGATAGACCCATAATAAAAATATGCACTGAAAGTGATTCACATTATAGTATGTGTACATAATAATATTTTACATATAGTTACTTCTTTAAGTAAATCTCTTTTACATAATTTCACTAATAATAAAGACTTAATTTAACTTTGGCTATCTAAAGCTTTGAAATTAAAATTCAAGGCTGTACTTTTTATGAAAATTAAAATGTTATATTTTCAACTGTTCTTGTCTGAAACTGTATTTAATAAGTACTACCTATTTATCTTCATGTTTTAAAATCAGCTGTTTGAACCATGAATATAGATTAATTATGGTTAAAATTTTTATTTTTATTTTAGATGCAGAGATCACTTTTTCCTATTAAATTAATAAAATAAGCCCTGGCTGGTAGCACAGTGGATAAGGCGCCGGCCTGAGAACCCAAAGGTCGCAGGTTTGATTCCCCAGCCAGGGCACATAACCAGGTTGCAAAGCAGATCTCCAGTCAGGTCTGTGGCTGGAGGCAGGTGAAAAGCAACCATACATTGATGTCTTTCTCCCTCTCTGCCTCTCTCCCTTCCCCTCTTTCTAAAAATAATGAAATAAAATCTTTAAAAAAATTTAAAAAATAAAAATAAGTTAATAAAATCATTTAAACTTTGAAAACACTGTTATTCAACCTATATTTATTGCGAGTTTATTCAATGCCATGTACTAGGCTAGGTTTTGAGAATAAAATAATAAGAAATATCCAGTCCCTGCATTTTAAAATTGTAAGATTTATAATGTAAATAAATATACAAGTGATCACTATATAATCACTAGTTCAATTATTATTATATAATCATTATATAATTATCAGTTCCATGAAGAGTTATAAATGTTGGACTAGCCCTGTGGAACAGGTTTGAAAGATAAGGTTACTTTGTAGTGATTCTGAAAGAAAGACAAGAGTTTGTCATTTGTGAAGGAGGTGGGGTTAGTTTAGGTTGAGAAACTCAATTTAAAAATGTGATATCATTATAGTAATGTATGTTTCAGGAAGATCACTTTGCTATAGTAGATGAGGAGTATTGAAAGGGAAGAAACTGATGGGAAAAAAGATTGGTTAGGCAGGAAACATTTAGGAGAGTTTGGGTGAGTGTTATGAGGTCAAATATAGGAATGTCAAGGGACATGAAAAGTAGAAAACAAATTCAAATGTTTCAGAGGTTGATTTCACAAGAAAAAGGAGCAGAGAGAATATGTCTGTGGGTGTGAGGAAGGGAAAACAATGCATGTGATAATGAAGCAGAGAGAAATATGTCATGGTGTTGATGGATAAATAATGCTGGATAATAATAAATAATAAAGATGGAATGTAGGATGAAAAGCAAATGTGAGAGAAAAAGAATTAACTTTCTATACTCTTGCTACTCAAAATGTTGGTCTTAACTAACATCATTGGCATCATCTGAGAACCTTTTAGAAATGCAGGCCCTTGGGCTCCACTTCAGATCTATCAGATCAGAATTTGCATTTGAACGCAAGTAAATTTATGCATATTAAAGTGTGGCATATTAAAGTGTGGCTCTACATGGTCTGAATTTGAGACATCTGCGTATTATAAAAGAGTGGTAACAAAATCAACTTCTCACAAGTAAAGAAATATGAGGCCTGAAAAGGATTGTCCCAGGAATTAAAGGTATCAAGTTATTATGTTTAAATAAAATTGTTGGCAAAATTCAGGCAAAAATGGAATTCTAAGTTGATAGGTTTTGGACATTAACAAATATATAAACTGTGTTTTAAAAGAAGATTCCTGAATTAATCATCTAATATGGAATACTTGATGTTCAAACTAATATGCAAATTTTAGGTGCTCATGGAGTGATTAGAAAGTGATTAAAATTGTTATGTTTTCTAAATACTGGTTTTATTTTGTGCCATGTTGTGTTGTGTACTGTGTTGAAAACACTGAATTTCTGAGCTATGATTTTGGCTTGAATAAGTTGCTTTTCCAAAGCATTTAGAATCATGACTTTTATATTTGCAGTCAAAATTGCTGCAGGTGAATTTTCTGATTGTTATTTTTTTGGTATTGAATCTGTTCAGGCTTTAGTCACAACAACATCCAATGTAAAGAAATGTCAAAATCACAAAAGAAATTTTAAATTAACCATTGTATTTCACCATTTTGGCAAAGTTTGATTTTATCAAGCCTTTCCCCTCTGTTCTATCCAATTCCATCAGCATTGCCAACCCTGGAACTAAATCCCTTTATTATTAAATTAAACCAGGCAAAGCCAATCAGGGCCAGTCATATGCCAACTGGTTACAATAGTTGATTTTGATGATGAAATATAACCCAGTGCTAAAGTCAGTCCCAAAACAAACAAACAAATTCCTCCAGATTGTATGCCACATGGGCTTACTTGAGTCACTGGATATTTAGCATACATTTTCTAATGGAGATAGAATCAGATTGAGTGTGAGCAGTACTTTCAAGAACCATGTAATTTCTGTTCTCTGAAAATAATTTTAGAATGTGTTCCAATACCTTTAGATTCTCCCACATTCCTGAGCTTGGCCTCTTTACAGTAGTTAATTATATTTATTGTGATGTGATATTTGGAACTCTACTTGTTCTTGACGCTTGTGGATTTGATCCAGGCAAAACTCTATGACCACAATAACCACATTAGCCTGGCTCATAAACCACATATTTCACGAAGTAATTCAGCACTATCCCTTCTCTCTAAAAAGCCTTCAAGATGATAATCTAGTTTTTAAATACATAACATTTGAAAGTACTTTTCTGTCTTCTTAGATTAACAAAAACTGCAAAACATTTTCCATTCTGAAAATATATGATGTAGCCTAGGAATTGACTTTATGTCTAGGCAACCATTTTCTGCAAAGATAAATTTACCATCACTTAACATTGAAGAAAAAAAAAAAAAAAAAATATATATATATATATATATATATATATACATATAATACATATAAACATACCCATATCTTCAGGATATTATAAACTTTTTCTCTAAAAAATTTGCTGAACATTAAATATTGTAGCACCAAATAAATGGATATAACTGTTTAATATTCTACTTGAGGATGTTGCTGGCTCAAACTGTTCTGTCTGCTTTGTCATGCTGTTAGGTTAAAATAGATACGCTTTTAAATTAATTAAAACATAATCTGCCTGAACCAAGGTTTTGTTCCTTGAGGCTTAACTGCTCCTTACATGGATGTAAGGGGATGGCAACAAGCATGAGAATATATGAGTAGTTTAAAATTCATGTTTACAGGATTGCAAAGCCATATGGGTAATAGGTATAGTCTGTTCCCTGTATCATTAACTCTTAGCTACAACGTCCCTTTAGCCTGGCCTTGAGAGGATTCATGAAGAAAGTAAAAGAATTTTACAAACTGGTATAGGTTTTGGCCTGAGCCACTAAGAAGACTTGGCTTTGAGTCATAACACTTATAATGGAGTAGTCTTGCAAAGAGTTTTAAAAATTCACAAAATCCAACCCTGATAGAATTTGGTCATTGCACTTCTTACTTTCCTAGTAATATTTATAAATATACTACCCTTTTGCTTTCTACTCAATTTGAGATGCATCTTGATTAATACTTAAATACAAAGATTATCCAATAACAGCAGAATTAAAGATTTAGTCTTGTTACAAACTCATATACCAATTTTTGCAAGTAACAAAAATAATATCCCATCATCTTTTTTGTGTGCTTAACCAGGTTGTCTTCTGAGTCACAGTTGGCAAATGGGATTTGTGTTAGATTTAGCCAGCATAAGTATACACTATAATTGTATACAGAAATAATTGAGCAATGATAGCACATTAAGGTATTTTAAAATAAAAAATAAAATAAGTATTTTTCATATATTCCCAAATCTTTCAAATTCTTGTTTTCAGTTCAAATCTCTTCCTTGAATTCAAACTCATTTCTCTCACTACTTTATTGAAATGTATTAATTCTTGAATGTCTCATAAGTATTTCAGACTAAAGTAATTCCTGATTGTCTTCTCAGACCTGCTCAAGCCTTGTATTCCTCCTCTTAATATATGGTATTACAATTTATTCAGTTGCTCAAGCCAGAAACCTAGGTACCATCTTTGATGGATCATTCTCCCTACTCTGCATAACTGTTGCCCAACCCATTGCCAAATCCTATTTCTCCTTCAAGGAGTATACCAAGTCTATCTGTTTCTTCATTGCTGCCCTGATAGCCCCTTCCCACTGATTATTACAGTAGCCTTTCTGTCTACTTCTACTCTCCTTCCAACCAGATCAGTCCCTTCACATCATCTAGACTATTTAAAAAGGTAAAAATTATGTCATATTTTTTTCTTTATGTAAAGACCTTATTCACTTAGAATAAAATTCTAACTGCTTAACACAGGCTATATGGCTGAAGCAACAACTATGTCATTTGTGTAAAGTCATGGCACACTCCAACCTTTTCAACAACTTCTGCCAAGGCTCTGGCCCTTTGGTGGTTTGAATTGTTGCCCCACCTTCATAAAAATGTTGAAGTTCTAACTCTTGGTAGTAGTGAATGTGACCTGATTTAAAAATAGGTTATTGTGATTGTAATCAAGTCAAGACTAGGTCATTAATGTGGATCCTGGTCCCATATGACTGGTATCTCCATAAGAGGGGAAGATGGCCATGTGAAGATACAGACATGCAGGGAGAACACCATGTGATGGTAGAAGCAAAGATGGGTGTGATGTAGCTGTGAGCCAAGGAAATCCAAGGATCCAAAGTCCCTCTTGTAAGCCACTAAGAATCAAGAAAGCATTATACTAGGAATCTCCAAGGACATGGCTTTTCTGACACCTCGAGAAAATAAATTTCTATTGTTTTAGTGTGCAAGTTGGTGGTTCTTTATTCTATAAGTCCTAAGAAATTAATCCATCTCCTTCTGTTTTCCAAACACATTAATTGTTTTCTATCACAGAGCTTCCACAAACATGGTTCTTACTGCCCAAAATATTCTTTTTCACTCTCATTTACCAAACTTGAATTCGGTCTTTTTGCTTTTTGCTTACATGTTACATCTTAAAAGATGCCTTTTCTGACTGCTCAACATGAAGCCACTGCTTTCATTTATTTCTTCATGGCATCTCCAATTGTTACCATAGATAGTTAGTTTGTTATTAATAAGAAATGAAACAAAGGGAATTAGACATTGAGCTTGTCAGGGGACAGAAATCCCCTCCCTATATATGGCTGGGCATTTCTATGGGGTCAGCCTTGGAGTTAATCTCATCTCCAGAACCTCCAGAATACTGGGCTCTGGAGGTAACTGACTTAGCATCTTTGAGCAGGATGATGTCATCCCCTATGTAATCCTTTGGCATAGAGCCTCCTTTGTTCCAATGTGTATATAAGACTGACTTTGTTGTAAGCTTGGTGTGCACAGTGCTATTGTGGGAGAGTGGAAATACCATACATGGAAATGCCAGCACTCTCTAGCACCTGGCCACTGCAGAAGCAAGAGATTGGGTGTGGAAATGCTTGTATTTTTTGCAGTCCTTGACATTGATGCTGCAAATAAAGCATGCAAAACCTCCTAAAGGCTCCACACAAGTTCTTCATCCCCAAACCAGGACCCTCCCCACTGTCATTACTTGGTGGTCTCTACCCTGACAAGACTGGACCTGACAGAGCTTAATAAACTTGAGAGAATAAGCGTGCTTGCTTATCCAGGAAACTATAGCATTTATAGACTCCACAAACTCCAGTGGACTGCTGCTGAAAACTACATATGTAATTTTAAAATCACTGTTTAAAGCCCTGGCTGGTGGCACAGTGGATAGGCACCAGCCTTCGAACCAAAAGGTCTCTGGTTCAATTCCCAGCCAGGGTACATAACCAAGTTGCAAGCCAGGTCCATAGGCAGGAGGCAGGTGAAGGCAAAACCATATACTGATGTTTCTCTCCCTCTCTGTCTCTCTTCCTTCCCCTATCTCTAAAAAATAATAAATACAATCTTAAAAAACATAAGAAAATAAATTAAATTAAATCACTGTTTACTAGTTTCTAGAATAGTGACAGGCAGGTAGTAAGTGTTCAGTAAGTAAGTATTTAGAGATGAATGAATTACTGAATATTGATGAATACCCTCCTGAATTTCTTTGAAGTCTTGCATACAATGGTCAACACTTCTTTGTTACTAAAAATGAACTATGGAAGCATTTTCCTTTTATTAAAGTAATTTTGAAAGTGAAAAAAACTATCAAAAAAACCATACTTTCTTTCACAATACTGTCACACAATACACAGCAGAAAATGATAAATCAAGGAATTTATATTGTGACATTTCACATTAGCAAGGGAAGCACCTTATATTGTCAATCAGGATTTCTCACATTTTGATGAATGATAACTTCCTAGAGTGAATAGAATATTTGCCAATGCCTTCAGGGTCTGACTGGGTTTGCTTACTAGGCATTTCCTGGTTTTGTTTTTGTCCCCTGCTAACTAGGGATCATACTCACTTTTGTGCCAACTTAAAATCCTTGGATATTTTTAAGAGGGGGTTTCCATGGCCCTGGCTGGTGGCACAATGGATTGGTGCTAGCCTGCAAACCTGAAGTTCACTGGTTCGATTCCCAGCCAGGGCACATAATCAGGTTGCAAGCCAGGTCTCCAGCCAGCTCCATGGCTGGAGGCAGGTGAAAGACAACAATACGTTGATGTCTCTCTTCCTCTCTGCCTTTTTCCCTACCCCTCTCTCAAAAAAATAATAAATAAAAAATCTTTAAAAAAAATAAAAGAGGGGTTCCTGATGGTTTCCAAGTTTAGATCAACTAGTAGGAAAAATATTAGGTCATGGATCATGTCAATTAAATTGTCACATGAATAAAACATTCTTATAAAGCTATACTGTTTTTTTTTGTTTTGTTTTGTTTGGTGTGTGTGTGTGAGTGTATGTTGTGACTCTTCAGGTATTAAAACACTGAAAGAATTAAAAGTTCTAAAGGGAAACAAATTGAGTACAATATTTTTATATTTAGTTGGCAAAATATATCTATGTTAAGCATAATATACATAGAATTCTGTTTTCTGCTTAAATGCATTATGGAATATTTAGCAATGTATTTATAAATATTGAAAGAAAAACACTAAAATCACATGGATATTGACATAAATATTTTATGCATATTGTATATATCCATAAGATCTAGTTAAAAGTCTGAACTTCCACATAGTTCAACTTCAACTCTGTCATGAGAATCTTCAGTAAGCTGATATCTAACTTTACCAGTTGTGGATTGAGTTTTTATTTCTCTATCAATATCCTGAAGTTTTAGGTAGATCTTGTGGGAGGAAAAAGTAATAAGGATTTTTCCCCCACTTTCTAAGTTCTAGCTGGGCTATAGTTAAATTAATAAAGACAGATTAACAAGAGAACAAAGTTTTAATACATATTCAGGGAGAGTCCACATAGGCATGAAAATCTCAAAGTCAATGAAACAACATTGGGAATATAAGACATTTTGGACAAAGGAGAAAAACAGTGGAAAGGGATATTATATTTCAGAAGTCAAAGTGTTCATTTTACAGGTAAGTTGAGGATAGAGGAATGAACATACATGGCAGGCAATTCAGAAACAATAGGACACAGGAGACATCTATCTAATAGTCCCCTATCTTAAATACTGTATTTTTATTATTTTTAAAATTTTAATCTTTATTTTTCATTACCTTTTACTTCCTTAATACTTCCCTCACCTTAGCAAACACCACCTGATTTTTCATGTCCATGAGTCTTTATCCTATTTTCTCAATCCTTCCATTTCCTAACCTTCAGCAACCCCACTAGCTTTCATCCTGTTCTCCATTTGTGTCTGTCTCCATTTTCTTAGTTAGTTCAGTTTGTTCCTTAGATTCCTAATATGAGTGAAATCATATGATATTTATATTTTTCTGGCTGGCTTATTTTACTTAGCATATGTTCTCCAGGCCCATCCATACTGTTTCAAAGGGTAAATTTTTATTTTTTATGGCCAAGTAGTATTTCATTGTGTAAATGTCCCAGAGTTATTCTATCCACTCATCTGTTGACATATTCATAGATGCAGGAAAAGCATTTGATAAAATCTAGCATGTATTTATAATGAAAACTCTCAAGAAAAGTGGGAACAGAAGGGACATATCTAATAATAAAAGCCATATGTGACAAACACACCATCAGCATCATGTTCAATAGGCAAAAACTACAAGCATTCCCCTTAAGATCCAGAGCAAGACAGAGTTGCTTACTTTTACTTCTCTTATTCAATGTAGTACTGGAAGTCCTAGCTAAAACAATCAGACAAGAAGAAATAAAAGGCATCCAAACTGAAAAGGAAGTAGTAAAACTACCTTTACTCAGGGATAACCTGATACTATACTTAGAGAACCTCAAAGATTCCACCAACATGCTATTAGAACTGGTAAATGAATTCAGCAAAGTAGCAGGATACAAAATTATATCAAGAAATCATTTGAATTTTCATATGCCAATAACAAATTACCAGAAAGGAAAATTAAGAAAACAATTCCAAAGAACTAGCATGAATGATACATAGATATGGACAACATGTGGGATTGGACTGTAGGAGAGGGGATGAGAGGGTGCTGCATGAGAGAGCAGTGGGGGAAAAATGGGATAAATGTAATACAACAACAACAAAATTAAATTAAAGTAAGAAAAAATAATAATTAAAACAATTCCATTTACGATTGTTTCAAAAAGGATAAAATTCCTAGGAATAAACATAACCAAGGATGTAAAAGACACCTACTTAAAAAAATATAAGAAACTAAAGAAATAGAGGAAGATATAAATAAGTGAAAATACATACTATGTTCATGAATAGGAAGAATTTGCATCATTAAAATGTCCATACTACCCAAAGCAATTTATTGATTCAATGCAATTCCTATCAAGGTTTCAATGATGTATTTCACAGAACTAGAAAGTATATTTAACAAATTTATATGGAACCACAAAAGGCCCAGCATACCAATGACAATCTTGAGAAAAAAGAACAAAGTTGGAGGAATCATGTTACCTATATTGAAACTACTATAAGGCCATAATAGTCAAAACAGCATGGTGCTGGCATAAAAACAGACACGTAGATCAATACAACAGAGCAGAGTCCAGAAATAAAGCTATATTTATTTTTTTAAAAAAATAAAGCTTTTTTTAAAATATTTTATTTATTATTTCCAGAAAGAGGGAAGAGAAAGAGGCAGAGAGGGAAAGAAACATCAATATATGGTTGCCTTTCACCTGCTTCCAGCTATGGACTTGGCTGGAGACCTGGCTTGCAACCTGGTTATGTGCCCTAATTGGAAATTGAACCACCAACCTTTGGGTTTGCAGGTCGGTGCCTATCCACAGAGTCACCAGCCAAGGCTAAAGCTATATCTTTATAATCAATTAATATTCTACAAAGGAAACAAACACATACAGTGGGCTAAAGATAGTTTATTTAATAAATGGTGATGGGAAAATTGGACAGATGCACACAGAAAAATGAAACTAGTCCACCTTCTTACACCACACACAAATAAATTCAAAATGGATTAAAGACTTGTAAGTTAGACCAGAAACTATAAAAATCCTAGATGAAAACATAGATAGAAAAATATCAGACATTGCTCATAATTCTTTATAGGATATATTTCCCCTGGTAAAGGAAACCAAAGGAAAAAAACAAAGAAATCATCAACAAAAAAACTAAAAGTAAAAAGTTTTTGTGCAGCAAAGGAAATCATCACCAAAATAAAAAGGCAGCCTGCCAAATGGGAGAACATATTTGCTAATAAATCTGATAAGGGGTTAATATCCAAAATGTGTAAAGTACTTACAAAACTCAACACCAAGAAAATAAACAACCCAATTGAAAAAAGGGCAAAGGACCTGAATAGATACTTCTCCAAAGATGATATACAGATGGCCAATAGACATAAGAAAAGATGCTCAATGTCACTAATCATTAGAGAAACACAAATTAAAACCACAAGGATGTAGCATCTCATACTTGTCAGAATGGCTATCATCAAATCAACAAACAAGTGCTGGAGGGCATACTGAGAAAGGGGAACCCTTTTGCACTGTTGGTGGGAATGCAGATTGGTGCAGCCACTGTGGAAAGCAGTATGGAGATATAACTCAAACAATTAAAAATAGATCTGCCTTTGGACCCAGTGATCCCACTTCTGAGACTATATCCAAAGAAACCCAAAACACTAATTTGAAAGAACATAAGCACCTCCATGTTCATTGCCTCATTATTTAAAATCACCAAGGTATAGAGGCAGCCCACGTGTCTATCTGCTTACCATTCTTAATTACAATGAGGTTATGATGACATGCTAAGTTTTCCTTCCTGAAGGAGGTTTTTCTGTCTGAATCTCTTGGACAAAAATGGAGGGCGGGGGGGGGGGGGAGTCAAACATTCTTTTTGAGTCTTATGTTTTTTAATAAACTGCATAAATTCAACATCCCAAAATGCAGCTTCAAGATGGCAACACTTTGGTACCTTTAATTTCAAATGGGCTGCACAGAAAAAGAGAACTGGGTTTGCCAACATTAGTGTGTTTTTAGCATGTATAAACCTTAGTGTGTTTAATAGAATGTGGGCTGTTTAATGTGTAGCATTTCTTCCTTGTCATGAACATTCTTTGGAGAATTTATATCAGTTCTGCAACAAGTGGATTGAATTTCTGTAGGTGCAGGTTATTACTGCAGTTCCCACTGTCAGGTGTGAGAAGATGGGCCCTCATGTAGGAGCCCTTGGAAAGAGAGCTTTTACCGACTGGCTGAGTTCAAGACTGATGTCATTCCCCAAAATGGATCTCTGGACTTTAATAAAGTCATTTCCATTTTGGAGGTTGCCTTCTTCAGAGTACTGGTAACTTATCCCAAATGAGAAAGTTTGCTGCTGTGACCACTGAGCAGGTTTCATGAGACCATGTGATTGCTGTCCCAACTACCAGGAGTTGATATGGACTTTAAAAGATAAAACACAATACACCTGTGAATAAAACTCAGGGAGGACACACATGCTTCATTATTGGGAGTCTTGGGGCCAAAGAGGGTATTATGCCTTCTCCCTACCACCTGTTCTTATTCCTTCTCCTTCACACACACTATTTTTTTTTTTTTTTTCCATTGTGGAGTTAAAAAAAAAAAAAAAAAGAAAAGAAAAGAAAGAAAGACTGAGGAGAAGGGAAAGGGATGTGGCTCCTTGCCTAAACTTTCATTCTCTCATTTATTATATTTTCACATTTTTTTTTTTTTTTTTTGAAGTTACCAGCCTGGGATTTGATGCTGCCTTCATACGTCTATTATCTTAAGAAGTATAATCAACAATCTATAACCTTTTATTTTCATTGTGATTGTTCAAAGAGATATTTTTCAGACATATTTCAAGCACTATTTTTTTCCAAAGTAATGAAAGAAAATAATATTTGATTGATCTTACTATAGTTCAAATAGCTCCAAGTCAAATTCATGGCAGTTTTGCCATTCAAAGATTAGGTGATTTTGCACAAAACTTTAACCAATACATTCTGTTTAAAAGAAAACTGAAAGTCCAAAGTAACCTCACTTGTACTAAGGTCCATGATTTCAAATCTAAGTTTAATATCTGACTGAACTGCTGTTTACCTTTCCTAGAAACATAACCTTAACCAACTTGGTCTGGAATTTTCTAGTCAAACACTAGTAAAGCAATATGTTAGGCGGGTTCTCTTTATCCCATCATTCCATGCTTCCCCTTCCTCACCCAGAGAAAGAAGAGGTAATTTGCGTGATAAAAAGCACTTGCTTGCTATTCTTCCCCTCAAAAGATATAGATGTTCTAATATAAAAATAATACTTCCTTATTTTTTTGTTAATAGTTTTTGTCCTGCTCTTCTCCCTATAAAACCTTCAACTTTTTACAACTCCAATTTATGAATTCCATAATAATGCTAACCAGATCTTCAGATTTATGCCATTGAATTTTATTTTCTAAACCTTGCAATTTCTCTGTGAAGATTTGTGGATCCAACTAATATTACAGACCTGGCCCAGGCTTTCGCCTACAATAAGTCCAGGGAACCTCCCTCCTAAAAGTAGCAATAACAGGCAACTTTGAGGAATTGGAGTCACATTGTATGCTTATGTTGAGACATCATTTTCACTTGTTCACTTGGTTTCGGAAATTTTACAAATTATAATGATGACCTATTGTTATGTAGTAGTATTCTAATGCAGCACTCCACTCAGTGTTGTTGGGAGGATTACCGAGACTTGGTCACAATAGAAATCCGTATCCCTATAACAATAATTTAAAAAATTAGATCATCAGGCCATGTTTGAGCCCAAATATAGACTCTTTCTTCCCCAACCTGTACGATGGCGAGTGGAATCAGAAGGTGGTCTTACACGGTGCTTGTTGCTTCAGAACATTGCCCTGCTTGTGCTGTTATGAAATGGCACAGTTCCTTTGTGACAGCACTTCCCAAAAGGGGAAGTATGTAAGTAGAAACTTTCCAAGCCCATGCTTGTCTCCCCAGACTCATCCATTGCCTCACCCAGGTTTCTGTTGCCCTTCTAGAGTGTTCTTTAATGAGCACATGCTTTGGTTAAACAAAACATGAATAGAACTCTGTTTCCATCAGAGAAATACAGATTTGAAGAGATAGTAGCAAATTAATCTAAGGCTGCTGTAAGTAACATTTTTTTAAAGACATAACTATCCTTTTATTTTCCTGCAGAATTACACTTGTTACACATGAATATTCTAAGTTTTTGGTGCAATCCATTCATTATTTTATAGACCCCAGGGCTTCATAAGTATTAGAAAACCACATCACATACTATTTGCAAAGGCTGCATTTTGCATGTAGGTCTTTGATTTATCTGACAGCTGGGGAAGAATCCAGAGCTAGACAAAGCTCTGGAGAGCCTACATGTGTGGGTAGAAAGGGTACATGCAAAGGTGGGGATTAGCTTTTATGTAATGTTCTTTTTCCTTCTGATATACTCCATTTCTGCTAGAGAAATACACCTTAAATGGGAAGAAAGTATGGTCCACTGAGCAGGTGCTCTTCTGGGGAAGGAGAAACAACAGTTTTGTTCTCAGTTCTGCTGTTTCTTGTCACTGTCATCTTTGAAAAGTCTCTGAATTTCTGTGAATCTCAGTTGTATCCTCTCTGGATTTTAGAGATTTCACATGTGATACTTAATAACATTTATTTTAATGTGTCTGTAGAGTAATGTGGGTGAATTATATGATGCTCTTTGAGAGAATGAGATCATCCTTTTGGGATTGTTTAGGACAAATCTACCCACTTCAGATTTGTGTGTGCAATGGATGATTAGATTGTCTGTTTGCTGCTAACATTCTAGTAAATTGAGTGTGGAGAATAAAATGGCAGTATGATCATGGTTATTGAGCACCTCCCAAGGGCTGTCTGTTTTCTGGCTCAGTAGATAGGACAACTTTGAGAGTTAGATATTTTCATCATTATTTTTAGAGATGAGAAAAGCAAGGACCAAATAACTTAATAAACTGCCCACACATATTACAGAGTATAGCCAGTGGATTTGAACCCAGCTTTTCCCTCTACCTCCACTGCCTGTCCCTTGTTTTGGTGGGAACCCAGCTTAAAAAGGTTTGCTTTAACCAAAGACGGTGAGATGGGTATGTAAATACTAAGTAGTCCTGTTTCCAGGCCTGATGGCTGTGAAATTGTGACGTGGGCCAAGAGATCTTCTGGCTTCCTGATTCTTTCTTTTGCCCTCCTGAGTGATTGACTGTTTTCTCTTTGTGGGAGGCTTGTTTGATTATTTGGGAATGTGCTTTGCTGCACACCTTGGAAGTGGAAGCTGCTGTCTTGACAGATGTGAAAATAAGAGCCTCATTCCAATGTCTAGCTTCCTCCAGAATGACCTTGATTGTGTCTCCTTTGAGTAGTGAGACCAAAATACACAGAAAATAGGTGGCCCAGAGAAAGGGCAGTGTTTTTTTTATTAAATGACCAAACTGGGTCTAATTAATACTTTTACTTTCTGATCACCAAGAGCATAAATTCACTGATTCTTCAACATAATCCAATATTGTCCTGTTTTGTTTTATTTTTCAAAAATAATTTGGAATCATGAATTTGCCCCAATAAATATTCATAACAGATGCAGTATTATTAAAGGGGGTAATTAATTAGAAGGTTAGAATGAATCAAATAATCTTAATAATTATTAATATATGGACTTTGTTAATGAGAGTTCTGACTCTCCTCACAGGGCACAGAATGCCCCACCCAGGGCCATGTAAAGTTCCCTCAATTTTGACAATTTTTCCATTGTAGCAAATACTGAGAAAATAGTAGGAGTGGCTTGCCTTCCTTGGAAAGCTTGTCTTACTCAATGCAGGTTGTGAATTTACCATAAACCTAGTGAAGCCCATTACAGCACTAAATAAAATTATTAGCATTTTAGAAATTAATTATGCACTATCTGTGTTTTTGACTATGAACAATCTCATTGCAATTCAAAAGATTTCAGATAATTAGATTTAATAGAGTCTGGCAAATACTCCATAACTTTCTAATTCATTGTATTTGGTAGCAATTTTGTGGGCAATTATATGTATTGTAGTTTTTGATGCCTAAAAGCCAAGTATTTTTTTGGTATTGATGGGAATTAACATAAAGTAATTAAATGGTATGACTAAATATGCAATTAGATGATGAGCCATGGGGAAGGAAATATACTGATGAAAGAAAAGAAAAGCAGGCAAATGAGAACAAGGATGGCAAGGCAGTTAAGGAAGAAAGAAAGGAAAAGTTGTTATCAAGCTACAAGGAACAGCTCCAGTTATATCTCTGAGAGGGTTAACAGTGTAATGTTAAAGCAGTGAGAATAAGTTTCAATTCTAAATTTAAAAATTAAAACACATGTTCTTTTTCTTTATTATTAATAAATTAACTATTAATTTATTAATGGTAGAGATTTCTAATGAGGATACCCCTCTCTCTCTACATGTTTTATGGCTGCTGCACACACCATCTATGGCATTTAGGCCACTAGTTTTCAAGTTTCTTCAGTCTAGAAGGGATATCCTCTCACTTGGCATAACAGGAAAACCATCAGAATGGACTAAAAAAAAAAAAAAAAAGACACTAGTTTTAATGAGAAAATAATGAAGGTATACCTTGTTTTATCAAACACCATGAGGAAATGACTGGTTCTTATTAGGAACAGAAAAAAAGATGTGCTTTGGCATCAACACTGCCCAGAACCAGTATGCCAAACACAAATCTGACACTGCATTTTGAAAATCACTCACCTAGGATATGGTGTAAACAGGCCTGCCCTTAGCTTACCGTTAAATTTTTTAAGACTATTTAGTTGCTTAAAACCTGCTCTTCTCTCCATCCAGTAAGTGTTCAGTTTTTAAATATATACAGTCTTTCCCAAAGTTCAGCAACAGCTTAGAGCATGACATATTTTCCCCTATCACCTTTAAACATGTATTATTTTCATTTGGTATTTTAATTAAATTTGATTTGCATCTTTTTAAAAGAATTTATTTATTATTTTTAGAGAGAGGGGAAGGGAGCGAGGGAGAGAGACATCAATGTATGGTTGCCTTTCACTTGTCTCAGCCACAGACCTGGCTAGAGACCTGACTAGAGACCTGGCTTGCAACCTGGTTTGTGCCCTGGATGGGAATCAACCCAGTGACCTTTGGGTTTGCAGGCCAGTGCCTTACCCATTATGCCACTAGCTAGGGCTGTATATTTCCAAGTAAATATTTTAAAAAGTACCTGCAGTACAATTTTTAAAAATTCAGTAATGCACTTTATTCATATAAGTAAATATTAAGCATAAAGATAATGCAAGTGATGACATTAAATTTTAAAATAACAAGCTGTAGGCTCTGGCTGGTGTGGCTCATTGGATTGCACACTGGCCTGCCAACCCATGTGTTGCTGGTTCGATTCCCCAGTCAGGGCACATACCCATGTTGCAAGCCAGGTCTCCAGCCTGGTCCCCAGCTGGAGGCAGGTGAAAGGCAACCATACATTGATATCTCTCTCCCTTTCTTCCTCCCGCTTCCTCTCTCTCTAAAAATAATGAATAAAATCTTTAAAAAATAATAGCAATAAACAGGAGAACAAATGGCCTAGCCAGGGTAGATAATTTTCAAAAAGATATATTCTTAGAGAATTGATTGGCTGGGAGAGTAGCAGGGGCCTGAAAAGGCTGGGAATACATATTATTCAATGAAGAATCTGAGAGACAACAGTTTAGGTGAAAAAAATTGCATTCTCTTTCAACTTGTAGTTGAAGGGGCTTTAATACCAGCTGTCCATATTAAACTCTTGCTCAGAATTTTTCTAGTATCAACATGCAACCAAAAGTGGAACAAAAAGCAATTTAAAGGGAAAAAAAATATGAGAAAACCTCAGATAGTTGAAGCACCAAAACCAAGAATATAAACATTACCACCAAAACCCACTTCTTAAAAAGCCCTCAAGTTTTATGTCCTGAGATTTTACTCTAAAATCTGCAAAAAAAAGAGTTCACTGAGTTTCACTTAACACAGAATTTTCTGAGTGCTAAAATAATACCTGTGAAATCGAGGTTGTATTGTACTAGTTATAGATGATTGTGTGAAGAGTATGTAAGTATTAATGCCATTGTAGAAAGTTTGTGTACCATTGATGAAACTCTCTTGTACCACGTTCCAGAAAACTCTTTATGGACAGTATGCATAGTTGTAGCTTTTACCTCTTTTTCATCGTACTTCTATTTTCTGACCCTTACTTGTTAAGCACATTCTATGAGGGCCCTTCCTCATCCAGTGAACTCTGTGATCAAAGTCTTGCCCCTCTCGCCTTTGAGGGCAGAGGATGTTATTTTACCAGCCTGTTTGAAACTGATCTCTGTTTAGTGGTTTCATCCCTTGAGAAATATAAGAAAATGGCAGAGACTCAAAATCACTGGATTAGCTACATACATGACTTAGCTTAGAAAACAATATATATGCACTGGGAATAAAAGTGGCCTTCTGTCTCTCTTCCTTTTATATAGCAAACACTTGGGTATTAACTCTGGGGAAATGGAGACGAGCATTTAACATGTTCTTAATGAACAATTGTCTCAGAAAAACTATTCTTGGTGTTCTAAAAAAAGGGAAATGGTTATTCTATTCTTTTGGCTTCTTATATACAAAATCAACACTGGGGATTTTATTTAAGAAAGGATTCTATCCCCCAATAGGCATACTGCCCCAGGCGTTGGGGAAGCCAGAAGGTGAGAAAGGTCATCCCTATCCTTGAGACAATTCCAAAAGAAAGACATTTGAAAAAAGTAATGCTGAGGTATTTCCAATGACCTGACTTTGAACCTCATGAGTTTGGGACTACAGCCTCCACCTGTATGTGAAGGGAGGGAGGCTCAGCTCAGCCTCTGGTCTTGTCCTGGGAAGTGTGCTCAGTCACTTGTATTAACCAAGTTTACTACCAGCACTACTCAGAGTTCCAGACCTCTTACTGATTTAATTTCTAACATTGCTTTCACTTATTATTATGCGTCTTAGTTGTTTTTCTATGCCGGAGCCTAGTTCTTGATCTTGGGGGTTACTCTGGGCCCCATTACTTGGGCCCACTTACTGACTGCCACTTACTGGTTTCCTGTGCGTTCTCTTCAGAACCAGACATTTATACCACATTCCAGGAAGAAGACCTCTTTACCTGTGGCAGGTCCCTACTGTAATATTCAAGGGAGGAGTAGGCAACAGTGCATCAGCTTCTACATCTGGATGGTGGAACCCAGGGACATTCTTAGGCTTGTTAAAAATAGCACCAAGTTAAACATGCAATGTGTGCTTATAAAAGCATGCATGGGAAGTTCTCTTGCTGAATGGTATTAAGTAAAGCTGTATATAACCTTTCATATGAAAGAGGAAAGGCAACTGAAGATTTCAACAAACCATAAATCATATCTTAATTGGAAATTTAAAGTACTTGAAGCAAGAGCAAGGTGACAGAAAAAAAGAAATGAAACTAATATGATCAAGCTGAAATCAACCCTGGTCACCAGCAAAGACACTTAGCATTTTCAAGGGAAATGCTTCTGGATAATGTTTCCTGGAAACCAGATGGGAAGTAAGATTAGCTGTTTTCTCTCCAAAATAACTTGTGTTTTTGTCATTATAATGTAACATTTGCAGAAAATCAACAATATGCTGGCCTTCTGTTATGCATGGCCCCATGTAAAATGATTTTATTCAGTATGAGACAATGATAATCACAGAAGAAACCCCAGTCAAGGGCCACATTGAAGGTTAAGGACAGAAATTAGAACAGGAAGGGGCAGGAGAGAAGAAAATTATATAGTAAAGCCAAATGAGCAATAAAACTTAATTAAAACTACACTCCTACATTATTAAAAATGATAGTGAAACTGGAGCGTATACAATAACACTTCATTCATATAATAATTTCTGTGATGCACAAGTTCCTAAGAAGTGAATTTCCAGATAACTGAGGCTTACACAATTGCTAGATCAATTTTCAACCTAACAGGGTTTTTTTTTTTTATTGTTGTTGTATTACATCCATCCCCTTTTTGCTCCCCTCTGTCCCCCTCCCCATCCACCCTTTCCCCCCAAAGTCAATCCCCCCTGTTGTCCATGTCCATGGTTCCTTTATACTAGGTTCTTGTCTAAGCTGCTCCCCTTTCTTGCCTCTGCCTCCCCCCTCCCCCCTCCCCCCACCTAACAGGTTTTTTTGATCCAGCCAAGAATGCTTTGCGTACTTCTCTTGCCTTACTATGATTGATCATATTTTGGACTTTAATTGACAACATAGAGAAAATGTTATCAGCAGTTATTATAATTTTACTGATCTTATAATGTAGTGTCCAAGGCTAGACACTTTTAAAGTATGAAAGCAACACTTTAAGTAACTGTGTTAGGATTGGGTGTAAATAGACTCTGTAGCAGGAATACCAGGGTGTGGTCACTCTACAACTCTGGGCTGTTATACAGTTTCCTGCATGCAATTTTTCCCCAGCATCTTCTGCTCTTGAGGTGCAGGGCAGTCACTTTGCCGGCATCTAGCAAACCTCATGTTCCAAATTTCTTACAGTTGACTGCTTCAAATGGTGGCATTTAAATGGAATACAGTTTTAAAATACATATTAAATTAAAAAGCACATGTCTAAGAGCCAGAGCAGAAGGGTTGTATAAATGACCTTATAATGTGAATCATGTCAGGTATTTCAACTCTGGATTAGAATTCAGGGAAGTGATTACAAGTCTCAGGTTAAGTAGAGGTGGATGGTAAGTAAAACATATGCTTCTGAAATCAGGTGAAAATCAGGTTGCATTTCATCTATAAAGTTTGTTTACTATCACTAAGGTCAATTTTGTTCTTCATGACTTACCACAAGAATAAAGAAAGTTATTGCAGTGTCTCTCCTGGAACACTTCAGTGACCATAGGGATGTGCACTAACTGGTAGCAGCCTACAATCAGTGTTTGCACAGCCGTGCCACAATGTCTTGTCTGAGTAAGTCGGGATAACAGCATAGCAATAACTGCCAAGATGCACGAGATTCCAGGAGCTCTCCTAAGCAAATTACATACCTCAACACATATGTCCCATTATTATAGGTAAAATAATGTGATTTTAAAACTCAAGTTGTTTTAACCAATCCTAATAATATCATAAATAAAGCTGTGGTAAACATTGGTCCCAGGCAGGAGAAATTTGATACATAAAATCCCTGTCTCCCAGTGGAATCCTGGGGTAGCTGGAAAGCCTGGGAGTAGAACACTCTGGAATCAGTAATTTATCAACTTTTCAAGAAATGCCTGTCCCTGCTGGAAATGTCAGGTTTCAAACATCCCAAGTAAATCTTATCTCAGGTCATCAACATTTCAGGGACAAAGAAAAAAAATTCAACCCCTAAAGATATAATCATCAATTATTTTTACTTTACTACCACTATCTATGTGTTATTAAGAGAGTCACTTCATCCTCCCTGTGATCATGTGCTAGACAGGTGTTGGCAAGAGCCAGCTGGCCTCGCACCTGCTCTTTAAAAGCAAGATGAGAGTAAATGAACTTGGCAGACTGTGTACTCATCTTTCCATTACTTTACATTATGGAAAGATATTTACTTTGTGTTTGTATGAGAAATGGTTCTGTGATTTCGATTCTTTTCCTTTTCTTAAAAAAATCTGACTTTTATAATTCATGTCTAGGTTACCATGTATAGAGACAGTAGTGATTTTACCACACAGTAAACAATAACTTTTTGAGAAAATTGGGTGGGTTGGTATCACACTCTTTTCAAGAACCCAGGGTTAAAATATATTTAGGTAAAGGACACATAGTATATCATAACCCACAATGTTCAACTCCCATTTTTCATATCAATCTACCACAGCACAAGTGGAATAAGTGTGCCTTTTGCACAGTAGAGTCCAGGAAGTTCTGGCAATTAACCAATCAGCCAAGATAAGTGGTTAGTTAATAAATATAATCCTTGTCTGCAAGGACCTTTTAATCCAAACAGAAATTAAAAACAGTTGCATAGAGAAATGTGCAACTCCAAGATGACTGTATATCATGTAGTTGAGGCCATGAGATAAACAAATTATTATTTATACCAAAGAGAGTAGTTGTCATTTGGGGTTTTGTAATGAGTGAATTCTCCCACTCCCTAGGATGAGTCATTTCTATGCATGAAACAGCCAAGGAGTAGTCATTTGAGCTCTCTGTGGGAATGCATTTTTAGGGCAGAAGAGATGGACCTTCCTGAGTTCTTGGAAGCAGAAGGAAGTGTGCTTTATAGCCATGGGAAAGTGGGATATTCTGAGAGGAAGGTGTGGCACTAGGAGGGAGAGAAGTGGTAAGGATGTGAAGTGGTTAGGGTGTGAAGAGGGAGGAGCAGGGTTTGATGAGGCTTTGTCAGTTCAGTGGTGTTTTTGGGTCATAAAAACCAACTTCACCCAGATCATGATCTCTTGTATCAACATCAGCATTACTACTTAACCTGGATTTAATAATAGATAGATAGGTTCTTATTATACAATGTTTCATTGATTTCAGAGAATAAAGAGTAATCTCTTAGGAAAGATCAAGTAGGGCCTACTAGAGAATAATATGTAGAGGTAGGAAATAGAAAACGAAGAAAAATATGGAACTTCTAATCAGCTGGGTATATACACCAGATCTAAAGAAATAAAAAAAAAAATATTGAGTGACACCTCACTCTTTTACTTATCAACTTATAATTCAGTTATTTATTCACTCACCTTAACAAACATGTATTGATTATCTATTATCTTTTAGATTTGGACAATATTTGGTTAGACTACGAAGGCTGAATTTTTTCTGGTAGAGGATACATAACCAAAAATAAATAACTATAATATAATATGGTAACTATAATAGGAGAAGGAACAAAATGTTTTGAAAGCAGAAGACAGAATTAATCATTTCAGCCATGGACTAGATGAAGGCTTGCCAGAGATATTTGATGTGAGCATAGGGAAGTGAGTAGGAGTTGACCAGCTGTAGAAAGGGAGACAAGACAAGGTTAAAAGTATTGGTACTCCAAATAGACTGCCAAGGTTAGAACCTGACATTTGCTTCTCACCAGTCCTGTGACCTTACAGACACTATTTAATTTTTTTGTCTCAGTGTTTTTAATTGTAAGAAAAGAAGATAATATTAATAGGTACTCAAGAGGATTATTGTCAAAATTAAGCAAGAGAATAAGGAACGGACTGAGCTGAGTGTCCAATAAGCAGCACAAAACAATATAATTAACAAGGAATTCCAGGCACAGAACTTGGCAAATACAAAGATAAATGCAAGGTAAGTCATGGTGTGGTTTAGAAACAATAGAGTTTGCCGCAATGAAGGATTGAGATGGAGGCAAGAAATGAGATGGAGCAGCACCTGGAGCTAAGTATGAAGTTGTAGCTCAGAGCCTCTGGCTAGGAGGCAGTGAGAATCCTTGGGATGAGTATAAACTGGAGGGTGATATGATTGCATTTGACCATTAGAACGGCCATAATGGAGCAGTGTTAGGGTTGAAATTGGAGAATGATGAACTTGAGCCCAGTGGACCAATTCTGTAGGCCTGAACTATCTCATAATCAAGAGCTGGAATTATGGGAGTGGCAGGGGCAAGAAGAAACAAGTTTCTGAAGCTATGACTAAATTAAAGCCAGAAGAAATAGTGATATTTGTATGTGGAGTGAAATGAAGAAAATTCAAATGTGACTCTGATGTTTCTAGACTGTGTGACAGGCAGCTGATAGCATCAGTAACAGATAGAAAACACAAAATTTTAAAGATAAAATAATGGAGGAGAAATAAGGTGTTTTGAAGAGGGCTAAGGGAGGTAAACTTTTGATGCCATCTACCATCTGAATATCCCAAAAGAGGCATCCAGAGGGCAGTTACACATATGGACTAGAAATTTCAGTTCTCACCACACAGATTATGATTAAATCTTGGTGGTGGGGTGAATGAAGTCTCTGAGGAGTCAAAGTAGAGTAAGACCCCTGGGAATACCAGGATATGTGTTATTAATACATCTTTAACCTTTTTTTTTTTTTTTTTTTTAAGATTTTATTTATTATTTCCAGAGAGAGGGGAAGGGAGGGAGGCAGAGAGAGAGAGAAAAGGGTTGCCTTTCACCTGCCTCCAGCTAGAGACCTAGCTGGAGACCTGGCTTGCAACCTGGTTATGTGCCCAGGCTGGGAATTGAACTGGAAATCTTTGTTTGGGTTCACAGACCAGTGCCTATCCATGGAACCACCAGCCAGAGCTCTCTTTAACCTTTAGTATCCAGGAACAATTAAGCTGTTGCATGCTAAACTTTCTGACATTATACTAATGTTTGGGTCTTCTGATTTTTTAATCCCTACCCCCCAACCAAATCCTCAGATGGGATATTCTGGCTCTGAGCTCTCCCCTGGGCCACAGCATACATTTACATCTAGATGTGCTATTGTCAGACATGCAGGACAACTAGGTGACCTGGTCTAGCCTAGCCCATAGGCTCTGGAGTTCCACTGGGTGAGAAGGGGAAGGAAGCAGAGGAAATACAGCCACCTGCAAAGGAGGATCAGAGATGTAAGGAAAGAGCTGAATATGAGATCTGTAAGCAAAAAAGATGCGTCATAAAATAGAGCATCATTTCATAAGTAAGTATCATTCATCTTGCTTCTTTAACATTGATATGAAACTACAAATTTTGCATCTCTTGATTACTACTTGGGACGAGAAAAAAGTAAGAGACTTTTTACCTTCCAGTAAGGCTATGCTTCAAAAGCCAGAATTCAAATTTTAACTAATCCTTCCAGTAGTGGGCTGCCTTGTTACTAAAGTTTAGAGCCTGAGTTTCTTCATGAGTAAGATTAGGGCAACAAAAGCTATTCTACAATACACATATGTGTTTACTTTTTCCTTTTCATCTTCTTTCCTATCCTCCAGCTAACTTTAAAATACTACAAAATCTAAAGTTTTCATCAATCTCTGAAGTATTCGCTGCCTTAAAACATTTTGTGAGTTCTACAGCATTGCATGTTTGCAAGATTACATCTATGATGCTGGGAAGTACATTGGGGAGTTTAAGGCAGTGGGTTTTGGTCTCATGAGGACTTTGGTGTCCCTAGAACAAAGGTCCCCAGTGGTATGGTGAATATGGGGATGCCCTGATATCTTCTTCTTCTTTTTTTTTTTTTTAAAGACTTTATTTTATTATTTTTAGAAAGAGGGGAAGGGAGAGAGGCAGAGAGGGAGAAAGACATCAATGTATGGTTGTGTTTCACCTGCCTCCAGCCACAGACCTGACTGGAGACCTGGTTTGCAACCTGGTTATGTGCCCTGGCTGGGGAATTGAACCTGCGACCTTTGGGTTTGCAGGCCGGCACTTTATCCACTGTGCTACCAGCCAGGGCCTGATACCTTCTTTCATGTAGTTGTTTATTGATCAGGTTACTTAAACTTTTTAAACTCTTAGTCATTCTTTCAAGTTAGAAAGAAGTAAAAATGCTGTGAGAACTATTAATTAACAGAATACTTAATATGTTCTACACATTACAGTAAGCTTTTTGCACAAGTAATATTACTTAGTCCTTGTAGCAAAATTATGAGTTATAATACTGTCCACCACCCAAGCTGACAAAGGGTCAACACAAATTTTGAGACAGCATAAAGTAACTATTTCAAGGTCATTAAGCTAAAAAGTGGCAGGAACAAGAAGGCCAGGTCTCTCTGACTCTCAGGGTGGCACTCCTATACCTCACAGCCTGTCTGTCCTCATGCAGGATTCAAGAGGCATCTCTTTCGAACATAAGGAGCTTTCAGAAAGTGAATAGACAAAACCTGATCCCCAGTTATTTCCATAACTGGAAGAGAACATGATCCTTTATTACATAGGGGAGACCATATCAGTCAGTCACTCTGACTCTTCATTTCCGAGCTGCTGCCCATGACTTGCTGTTTTGAGAAAGGTCCCTAATGTTCCAGGATGTTATTCTTCCTAGTCCCTCTGGCCTGATATTATTAGGAAAAGGACACTTAAACTATCACAAATTAGGTTTTATACCTGTCTACTCTGTTGAGTTTATGTGAAGCTTAATGGAGCTTATGTGGTTAAGGTATTCTTTCAATAGAAAAATGTCACACAAATGGAAAAATAATAAGATTTTGATTTCCAAGAGTATGTCATATGTCAGCACTTTTCATTATCCAAAGTAAATCAGTAAGATAGAAAAAATGATAGCGACCCTGTTGAGTGTTAACAATGTACACTGTGTTAGGCTGAGAACTTTATAAGGATTATTTCACATATTTTCTGAACAATCCTATGAGATCTGTAGGATAAAATATCAATTTCACAGATAGGGAAACAGCTTTTAAATCATCTGGATCTGAACCATGGATGTCTGACTCAGAATGATTTTTTTTGTCTTAGCCATTTTATATTTTGTTTGTTAACAAATTAATTTCACTTAGTAAACAGAAACAAACATTTTTCCAATCAGATTTTCAGGGTTGCATTTTTAATGCAATATTTTAAATTTCCAATATTATTCTATAATGATTAGTTTTTTAGGTTAGTTGACATATATTTTGTGAAATTCTATTCCTTTCTTTTTATGTCCAGATATCCATGAACACAGCCGATATTATTTGTGGCATAAATGGGTAGTCAGCAAAAAATCACTAATATCATCTGACAGCCCTGTGCTCTCAGACAGGTAATTGTCCTGAAGTGAAACATATATCTGAAATACATCACTCTGAAAGAGGAAAAAAAATGTAACAGTAGGCAGAAATCTGGATTCAATTAGTGTGGTTCCACAGACTGTTCTGGACAGATTAAATGCAATTAATACTTTGTTATCTGGACAACTTTGGTTTCTGTATCAGTGGTCTTCTGGCATGTGATCCAGTTACTACTTTAGTAGAACAATTTTTGACAGATAAGGTCATATTTTATATGTAAATGTATATACTACTTTTGATATTTTATTGTAATCATGTAATGATTTCTTTACATTTTAAACATTCATCTTGTAGTTTAAAAACTACAATATAATAAACAATTTAAAAATGTTTAGTTGTGCCCTGACAGATGTGGCTCAGTTGGTTAGGCATGGTCCTGAAGAGCAAAGGGTCACGAGTTCAACCCCCAGTCATGGTATATGCCTGTGTTGCAGGTTTGGTCCCAACTGATCAATGATTTTCTCTAACATCGATGTTTCCCTTCTCTTCCTCCCTTCCCTCCTCTCCCCTCCCTCTAAAAATAAATAAATAAAAAATTTAAATAATCTTTAGTAGTTATGGGTGCTTCTGACCTATTCCAGTCTTTACAACTAAGGCCTTTGGACTAATGTCTACAAACACAATGAGGGCCAGTTGTTGCTTCCCATGTTTTGGGAGCAGATGTTGTCTGGGCAATCACATCAGAAGAGTAAAGCTTCCGCATCTTCTGGGCTTAAAATCCTTCGTGAATCTATTGTTAGCTATAGCTCCCCAGGGATGTTTTTCACTAAAACCAAAAATCCTGCCATTCTCCACATTAGTGAGGAAGAAAACTCATTGTCTCCACATAAACTATTTTTATAAAGTACATATCAGATTATACTTCATGATCAATTGTTGCTACACAAGCAAATAAGGTCTACATAATCTTTTAAATCTCAATCTAACACACACCAGCATTTTGCAAGTTTTATGGGAGAACAAGGTCCTGGGAGGGTGCATGTGCATGTTGGAAGAGGCTGACACAACTCTAATTATTATGATATCTTGGTAGTAATCAAATGGATAGCAAATTATTTTTTAATCTTAGCAGGTCTTAGGTGTAAATCACATTTTATATAAATTTACATTTAGCCTTAAACTAGAAATTATTGGACTTCTGGGGGCATCTCTATGTTAATGATTTTCATGAGTTGCCTGTGTAACTTAGGCTTCCAGGCATTGCTTAGTTTTACTTTGCTGACACATCAGATGACTTACGTACTGTCACAGCCAGAAATTAGATTGTGTGGCACAAGGAAAGTCAGCTCAGTAAAAGTAAAATGTTCATCAAGGACCTATTATATTAGGCAGCATTGTTCCTGGGATAGTTCCTAGCAATTCAAGTATAACCTGCTATGTTTTAAAAGGAAGAAGAAGGCTAAAAGAAGTTAACTAAGGAAACTGTGACTAAAAACTAGCAAAGCTGAGGTAGAAGCTTTAATTAGCATGTTCTTCCATGTTAAGCCTCCTGCTTCTCTACCTTTATTCTTATTGTTGGGCATCAGTTTGTGATTCAATCCCTCATCTCTAAACTGTTTAGGTCCTGCTTATGCATCTCTAGTCAAGTGTCCCTCAGAACCTTTGCTTTTCAGTGTCTGGCTGCATTCCTGACCTTCTATACTTGTCTGAGTCTCTGCCATGGCTCGTCTTCCTGAGCGCAAGCCATACCCCTTTGGCTGAGGTATCTGTCCACTTTCCATTGTTTTTGTTTGAATTTTTGGTATGCTGCATCTGGCCTGCCATGTGAAAGATTAGTCTACCTAGTTTGTGAATAGGCGGTACTCTACTAAGACCTTGTATGTGTGTGTACGTGTCAAAGAGAGAGGAAAGAGTAAACATCACACTGGTAGAAACTTTTTACAGATGATTTTCCTATGAAACTAAGAGTGCCCTCATTTGGCCTCTTTGGCATCCAAGTTAATGTCGTGCCGTATGAGCTTTCCATCTTATTCCTACCCTATGTGGTATACATACCTGCCCAGGTCTAGTTGGTGCTCTCAGGAGCCAGGCTGGGATAATCCTATCTTTGGGCTGAGCAAGGTTGAGTAAGGCTGAGTCTGCCAGCAGATGGTAAAAAAAAAAAAAATGTAAGAAATTGTGCCATTCAGGAAGGCAGATCCCTCTCTACTATTCAGACCTCCCAAAAAGGCCCTGACCCTTACACCCCTTCCAGTCTTTCCTCAGCTTTACCAAACAACCAAGAGCTCTTTGTCTCTGATATGCCTCATTTTTTGCTCCAATTATTATCATTATTTATCAAGGGATCTGTCTAGGTCAAGTTAAAGTTCATGAAGGATCTTGCATGTGCTTTTTGCACATCCATGCATACAGGATCACCTTGAACTGCTGCAGGCATTCTCCAGCCATTACTGTTAACAGATGCTGTGATAATAATTCTTGAAACTATTGCTTGAGAAGTGCTCCTTTGAATGATCTCATTCATAATGATGAAGGCCATAAATTCTGAGGAATGTGAGACAAATTCCCAACCTGTCTGTGACTATGGGAACTAACTGTTATTTTCAGGTAGGGCCCTGAAGTTCAAAGAAAAGCAGCCCTAAAGATTTTGTTTTTTATTTGCATGACTTAAAGCTGAGCCAACCCACTGTGCTTACTGAGGTTCAAAATGAGGTCTAAATAATCTCTTCAATCTTAAACTGCCAGCCTGCTTGGTGACACCCTGTTAATTCTACAGTTTGGACCAATACCAGAAAGAGGATTGTCATACTGCCTGAGGGAAAGTTTGTAGCTCTTACTGGAATAAAAAAAAGACATAAGGTTGGGAGGGGACACTGAAAGGGATTGTAATAAGTCATCAATTTTCCAGAAAGAGATTGATGGACAAATCAGAATGAAGAAAAGATGAAAAATCTGATGTATGTCACCCCTAAAGTTGTCTGTAGCTCAAATGCAAGCTTATGTATCCCCATGGGCCTGCCACTGCCTTTCTGTCCTCTGGTACAAACTGGGAATGGCAAGTAGCACACTTGAGCTTTCACCTGTTTGTCTTTCTCTAATCCTCAGATCAATTCCTAATTGCCTTAAGTTCAGAAGTCATGGGAATCTATATTCTCTTTACCATTCAAAAAGTCTTAAGATTTAGCATAAATCAAGTGGTTTATGTTATGGCAATTATTGAACAAAAAAGCAATATTCTGTGTCAAAATAAATTATAGAAAAATAAGTTAATTTCCTTAAACAGGAAATAAAAAGTGTCCCAGTACATCCATCAACCTTTCCTTTTCTACTATTGCCACATCACTTACTAATAGGACTGGTAAATTACTTAAAGTCTTAATTAAAAAAAAACAAACAAATTTTTAGCTCATTTTTTTAAAAACCTTCTCTCTTTATAAGCATTATATTTTAAAACCCCTGGAGTCAAGTTCTATAGATTTTACATGCAGCTTTCTATAGCTTTCACTGTATTCTCAAAAGGTTTCTGTTTTCACCCCAACAAAAAAACATTCTGAATGTATGGAGAAATGTAAGTTTCAATCTTATCTAACTGAATCATTTCACATAACTCTGTTATTAAAACTTGTGTTAAAAATACCACAATTCCATACAACAGAAGTGTATTTAGCACATCTTTTGAAAAGCCAATGACAGCACCAGCCAATTCTGTAGGAATAAGAAAAGACTAGATATGTTATATGGACATTACAGCCCATGAACTCATCAAAAGGACACAGTAGGGAAGTTGTTAACTATAAATCAAGGCACAGCATGATGATGTATCAGAGAAAGGCTTCAAAGTCAGAGGAGAAAACATTTTTGTATCCCACTGATTATAAAACATGGACCTTCAATTGTTGTCACTGTGTAGCTAATATTAATTTAGCAAGTACAATGAGCCAGGGTCTTAAAGGATTACCTCATTTATAGCTCTATGCAATTTGTACCCTTTTCATGCTCATATTACAGATCAGAAAACTGAGACCTAACAAGGTTTCATGACCCCTAAAGAGGTTTCATGAACTATTTAAAATTGACCAGGGTAGTGGATAGCTGATCCACCCTTTCCCCTCTGGCCTGCACTAAGCAAAGTGTCTACCTCCTTTCTGCTCAGCTATGTACACAGTAGACGTGCTTTGTGACATGATGACTTGAAAATAGGCACTTGAGAAATTATTATGTATCCTCTGGTTCTCATTATCTGTTTAAGGTGATTTCATTTTTTTTGGAAAGTATCTAGGTGCTCCAAATAACTTACCTGAAGGAATATTCAGTCTTGATGATTCCTATAGAGTCTCCACCCCAAGTGTGTGGGTCAGTCGAGGTTATTATCTGGATGGCCAAGGATCACATTTATTTAGCTGCTTCTCTTTGCTGGTTTTCCATTTTATTTGAACCCAAATGTTTACTAATGAGGTACATTTTAATAACAATAAAAATCAAATTAATGTTTTTAGAGTATGTGGATAATTTAATGTTATTCAAAATGTTTAGATAATTTAAATGTTATGAACATATATGGTCAACTAAAGTGTTATGAAAAATAACTAGATAACTAAGACTACATCTTTCTATACCAGACTAAAATCTCTGTATTTTATATCATTAGTGGAGCGAGCGTTATCTATGCAGTGTTTTCTCAAACAATCTAGAAAGTTCAGGCTATCTAAATTAGGTTATTAGAAAATAGTCTGAGCTCTAATAACTTACCTTGAGTATTTTTATGAAGGTTGGTAAGATAATATATAAGAAAGGGTTTGAGGGGTGCCAGGCACTATTTAAATATTATTCCTGGTCATCCACCTTACCTAACAGCCATCTCTTATAGGCTGTCATACTGTCCCACTCCTAAACCACAGCCATTGAATAACATGTCCCCAAAGAATGCTCATCATGCTTCTTGACTGCATTGACTGCCCTGGACATCTAAGGAGCTAGATATGTCTGTCAGCCTTTTGTGCATCTGGATTTCTGGTAATGTGCCAATCTTAATGAAGTTGTCTTGCTGTTTTCTAAAAAAATCCTTTGGATACCTTAGGACATAATGACTGAGCTGGGGTGTGTGGTAATGATAAAATGTGGCACAAGCTATGTAGCTGTAGCTTGAGTAAAGTTTGACATGACCTGATAAAATTTCCTGATTCATAACCTCCCTTTGATCCTTTTAGACAAGAAGAAGCAATGGGAGACTGTGGGCCTTTTGGCATTTGGAATTATACTTCTATGAGATAACATTAATTTGTATTGCGTGACTAAATGTTGAATAAAAACAAGTTTGTATTCAAGAGTCATGCATTCCCAGGTAATTATTTGCCTTTGTAAATGGTCAGGTGGATCATTGGTTAGTCTCACACATTCTTGTTCCCAGAATGAAAGCAGGTGTGCCACTCTGGTTCACTATATAATTGTTCATGTTTTCTGAATTGGATCACTCTGTTTTTACTGTTTCTATACCCTCTGCATTATGCTCAGTCTAAATATTTAACTGTCCAGGTACGTTATTATAAAGCAAGATTATCCACAAGTATTTCAAAAGTGATTTAGTTAGCAGCTATGCATGGCTTGAAAAGAACTAATTCAACTTCCTTTATTTTACAAACATAGAAAAAGAGACATTGAGAGACTAAGTCCCTAAGGTCAGAACCTTGTAATATGTAATGAGATTGGAAGCTTAAGGTATTGTGAGCCAAAAGAAAATAAATTTATGATTCTTACCTATTACATATGATAAGTCCAAATTTATAAGAAGAAACATTTCAATTCTTGGAAAGGTAATTTTGTGATATTTTTAAATATTAAATACATGAAAATAAAAATTTTACCAAACTTAAATTTATGTCCAGAATAATTCATAAACCTAAGTCAAGATTTTAGAATTAATTCAAAAATACCCTTCTATTTATCTTTTTAAATAATTGGTATTTTTAAATCCCTCAAAGGTGTCTTAAGGCCACTTTTAACAATAAAATAATTTATCATTATGTCATTTTCAATCCACATTATGTCATTTTCAGAGTGGGTAAATTCTTCTGCTTCAGCCCATTACTAAAAGCATTTTAAAGATAGACAACAGAGCCCTGGCTGGTGTCACAGTGGATAAGGTTCTGGCCTACAAACCCAAAGGTCGCTGGTTCAATTCCCAGCCAGGGCAATACAAGCAGGTTGCAAGCCAGGTCTCTAGCCAGGTCCATAGCTGGAGGCAGGTGAAAGGTAACCATACATTGATGTTTCTCTCCCTCTCTGCCTCTCTTCTTTCTCCTCTCTCTGAAAAATAATAAATAAAATATTTTTTAAATAAATAAAGATAGACAGCAGAATCAAAAGGAAGAATTAATTATATGGTTTATCAGGAGAAATATATTAAAGATTTATATAATTTATTTGTAATATATAGTAAGATATTTCTACAGAAAGATATTTTTGATGCCAATGATTATTAGCTGCAGTTTGGGTAACTTATGATACCTTATTTCAGAAACAAGACGTTATCAAAATAATTATTAAATATAATTCAGTTTAATTCTATTTTACCTAAAAATGAGAACATAGCACACAATCTCTCTGAGCTGATGGAGTGAATGGCTGCAAGTGGCATGTCCTCCAAACCAGAAGAGTCCAGAAGGGCTCTTCATTTCAAATAGGTTAGGAATTTTTTTTTTTAATTTTATTTCATTATTTTAAAAAGAGGGGAAGGGACAGAGGCAGAGGGGGAGAGACACATCAATGTAAGGCAGCATTTCACCTGCCTCCAGCCACAGACCTGACTGGAGACCTGGTTTACAACCTGGTTATGTGCCCTGGCTGGGGAATTGAACCTGAGATCTTTGGGTTTGCAGGCTGGCGTCTTATCCACTGTGCTACCAGCCAGGGCAGGAATTATTTTTTACTCTAAACTTTTTTACATACAATTTAAAAGTATTTGATTGATGCCAAAACCATCACTCAAAATGTCAAGTGATCAACTTTTGGTCAATCCACATTAACTTTATATTACATTGATAAAAGGGATATAGCATGTGGAAGCTACAGCTCAAAAGGCAAGCCATTAATGGATTGACTTGTGTTCCCCAAGAGATATAGTGAAGTCCTAACTCCCAGTACATGTAAATATGACCTTATTTGAAAATAGAGTCTTAGCAGATATAATCAAGTTAAGGTTGAGGGGGAACTTAATCCAATACAATTGTTCTTCTAATAGGAAGGGAAGAAACACAGACAAACACATAGGAAGAGAGCAATGTGATGACAGAGGCAAATATTGGAGTAATATAGTTTCAAGTCAAGAAATGCCAAAGATAGGGGAGAGAACCATGATGGTGGAATAGTGAGTGGAGCTATACCAATCTCCTCCCAGGGTCAATCTGGAATTACTACTTAAATGGGGAGAAATCATCTGGAATAACCAACAGAACACCAATCGGAGAGAAGCCTTATAACCACGGACAGAACAGAAGAGGCTGCTCTATCACAATGTGAATGGTAGAAATTGTGGAGACTCGAGAGGGCTAGCTGAGCTCTCACTGGTGGAAGGGCTGAGGGTTCTAAGTCCCCAGCTGGGCTTCTGAGCCTATAGCAACAGAGCTGAGAGTAAAAGAGCGCCCAGCTATGAAAGCAAAAATCTGTCAGGTTTAGCAGATTTAAAGAGGCTGCTAGAGACACAGTTCCTAAAGGGATCATGTATGAAAATCTTGTTAACCACTTACCCTGGTCTCCAGCACAGGGAGAACAGAGTGGAGTAGAGATGCTTAGGGAAAGGTTGGAGTGGTGGTTTTATGGGGAGAGGTAAGGGAGCAGCCTGTGAGGTCCTAGTACTGACCCATCTCCCATAAAGCAGGCAGACCACCCTTTTCTAAGTGGTGGGAGCCTGTAGGGAACTGGTAACTCTGTCCACAGGAATTAACCTGCCCTATCCAGCAGTGCTTAAATCTGACAGCTGATCATAGATTAATTAGATTAACAACTGAGGTAAACAAAGACAGTGGATCTCTTGCAGCCTGACTAGACCCAGACTGGGGCACCAGTTGACATCACCAAGGGCAGATTCAGAAAGTAAGAAAGTGCACCTCTATTCCACAGAAAGTCACACCACAAAGACAGGAAGACAAAGCAGACCAATCTAAGAAGCAGAGGAACATAAGAAGAGTCATCTAAAATGGGGAAACAAATAAATAATTCCCCATTGAAAGGAAAGGAGGAATCTCAGAAAGAGTGATAAGCAAACTATCAGACATGGAATTCAAAATAATGATGATAGAAAAGCTCAATAGGCTCTGGAAGCTCAAAGAAAACCACAACTCCAAGGGAACAACAAAAAACTCTAGGGAAGCTACAAAGAACTTACCAAGAACTATACCAACATTAAAAAGGACATAGAAACTATCAAAAGAACCAGGAGGAAATGAAGAATACAATTTCTGATTGAAGAGCAAAGTAGGAGGAATCAAAAGTAGGCTTGAACAAGTAAAGGATCAGATTGGCAAGCTGGAGAACAATGTAGAAAAAATTTCCAGATAATGAAACAAAATGAAAAACTGAAAAAGAATGAAGAGGTTTTAAGAGGAAAACATGAAATGTAAATAATATCTGTATCACAGGGATACCAGAAAAAGAAGAGGAGGAGCAAGGGGTAGAAAACATGTTTGAAAACGTAATGACAGAAAATTCCCTATCTTGAGGAGAGAAAAAGTCATGCAAGTGCAGGAAGCACAGAGGGTCCCAATGAAGATGAACCCAAACAGGCCCATTCCAAGACACATCATATTTAAAGTAACAAATTTCAAAGACAAAGAGCGAACCCTAATAGTAGCAAGAGAGAAACAGCTAATAACATACAAGGATGGCTCCAATAAGGTTATCAACTGATTTCTCCACAGAAACACTACAAGCCAGAAAGGAATGGCAAAAAATATTTCAAGCAATGAAAAACAAAGAACTGAAACCAAGAATACTCTACCCAGCAAGGCTTTCATTCAAAATGGAAGGCAAAATAAGAAGTTTCCCAGACAAAATAAGGCTAAAAGTCTACATCTCCACCAAACCAGCATTGGAAGAAATGCTAAAGGGTCTGCTTTAATAAGATGAAGGAACAGAGAGAGATAGAGAGAAACACAGGGAAAAAGGAAATAATGATAATGAATAAGAACCTATCAATAACAACCTTAAATGTAAATAGATTTAATGCAGCAATCAAAAGACATTGGGTAGCTGGATGGATAAGAATCAACTTTAACTTATGAATACTTTAAAATAATGCTATTATAAATAGTTTTTACTAAATAACAGATAGTTTTGTATTTTTATTGTATCTGCATTACTTCAGGTTAAATTTTCTTAGATTGGAATTATTTCATAAGTTGGGAAAATTAGATTACTTGCAATAACTCTTAGAAAAATTGAATGCAATTAAGGAAAAAGAAAATAGTAAGAAAATGTGGATGTAGAGGATGGACCAAGATGGTGGAGGAGTAAGTGAAGCTATACCAATATCCTGTTAGGACCAATCTGGAATTATAACTTAATTGGGGAGGAATCATCCAGAATAACCAACAGAACACTAGCTAGAGAGAAGCCTTGTAACCACGGAAAGAACAGAAGAGGCCGTTTCATCACAACGTGATCGGTAGGAATTGTGGAGATGCGAGATGGCCGCCTGAGCTCCCACGAATTGCAGCTGAAGGGTCTGGAGCCAGGGACTCCACCTGAGAAGGGTGGGTTCTAAATCTGCAGCTGGACTTCCCAGTCTACAGCAACACAGCTGAGTAAAATAGTATCCAGCTGTGAAAAGCAAAAAGCAACAGAGTTTGCTAGCCTGAGATGGCTAGAGACAGAAAATTAGTAAAGTGGCCACATGCAAAAATACATTGGCACCCACTTACCCTGGTCTCCAACACAGGGAAGGCAGAGTGGACAAGAGACGCTTAAGGAGAAATTGGGGCAGTGGCTTAGAGCAGAGACATGAGGAAGCAGGCAAGGGGGTCCAATGCTGACTCATCCTACACACCACAGGCAGACTTTGCTACCCAACTGGCACCCACCTGAGGGGGCCTCACAGCTACCCACCCATTGGAATCAATCTGCCCTGCCTAGTGGTGCCTGAGCCTGGTGGCTGATCACAGATTGATTGGATTAAAAGCTAAATTAACTTGTCACACTCAGCAGTGCCTAAATCTGATCACTGATCCCAGTTTGATTGGATTAAGACTGAATTCATTCCCTGCTTAGGTGTGCCTAAGAGGACCAAGGATCACGGATTGATTGGATTACAACTGAGTGAACCTGTTCCCCCAAGAGTTCCTACACCTGACAGCTGAGCACAGACTAATTGGATTAACTAATGAAGGCACAAAGAAGTGGACCTCTGGTTGGCTTGAACAAGCCAGTAGGCCCAGACTATGAAATGATCTGACACAACCAAAGGTGGTGGGAAGTAAAGAAAGTGCACCTCTACATGACAGAAGGTTACATTACAAAGACAGGAACCCAAAAGAGCCCAATCTAAAAAGCAAGAACAAACAAGAAGAGTCACCAAACATGGGGAGAAAAAGAGTCCATTACCAAAAGGAAAGGAGGGATCCCCAGAAAGACCTCAAAATAGAATAGAGGCAAGCAAACTATAAGATATGGGATTCAAAAAATGCTGATAGAAAGGCTCAATGAGCTCAGTGAGCTCAAAGAAAACTATCAACAACTCCAGGAGAACAACGAAGAACTCCAGGGACGCTACAAAGAACTTACTGAGAACTAGACCAGCATTAAAAAGGACATAGAAACTATCAATAAGAGCCAGGAGGAAATAAAGAACATAATTTCCAAATTAAAGAATACAGTAGAAGAAATCTAAAACAGGCTAGAGGAAGCTGAGGATTGGTGAGCTGGAGGACAATGTAGAAAATATTCCCAGGCAGTGCAACAAAATGAAAAAAAGACTAAAAAGGAATGAAAAAATTTTAAGAGAGCTGCAGAACAACATGAAACACAATACTATCCCTATCATAGGGATACCAGAAGGAAAAGAAGAGGAGCAAGAGATAGAAAACCTGTTTAAAAAAAAAAAAAAAATGACAGAAAACTTCCCTACCTTGACGAGAGAAAACCACACTCAAGTTCAGGAAGCACATAACGTCCCAATGAAGATGAACCCAAACAGACCTACTCCAAGACATATTACAATTAAAATAGCAAATTTCAAAGACAAGGAGAGAATCCTTAAAAGCATCAAAATAGAAAGAGCTAATAATATATAAGGGAGCTCTGATGAGGTTATCAACTGATTTCTCCACAGAAACACTATAAGCCAGAAGGGAATGGCAAAAATATTCCAAGTAATTAAACAAAGGCATGCAACCAAGAATACTCTACCACCCAGCAAGGCTCTCATTCAAAATGGAAAGAGAAATAAGGAGTTTCACAGACAAAAGAGGACTAAAAGAATATGTCTCTACCAAGCCAGTATTGCAAAAGTTAATAAAGGGTCTGCTTAAAAAATATGAAGAAACAGAGACAGACAGGAACACAGGAACAAAAGGGGAAAATTACAATGGAGAAGTACCTGCCAATAATAACCTTAAATGTAAACATATTATGTGCACCAATCAAAAGATATAAGGTAGCTGAATATATGAGAAAACAGGATCCATATATATGCTATAAGAAACCCACCTCAGAACAAAAGATTGACACAAGCTGAAAGTGAAGGGATGGAAAAATATATTTCAAGCAAATGGACATGAAAAAAAGGCTGGGGTAGTAATACGTAGACAAAACAGATTTTACAATGAAGACCATAAAAAGAGACAAAGAGGAAGATTTCATAATACTTAAAGGAACAGTCCATCAAGAAGATATAACCCTTGTAAATGTATATACACCCAACATAGGGGCATCCAAATATAGAAGGAAAACCTTGGAGGACTTCATGAAGGATATTGACAGCAACACACTAACAGTAGGGGATTTCAATACCCCATTATCAACAACAGACAGATCTTCCAAACAAAAAAACACTGAGGATATTGTGGCATTGAACAAGACTCTAGATGAAATGGACTTAACTGATATATAGAACTTTTTACCCTAAAGAAGCAAAATACATATTCTTTTCAAATGCACATGGAACATTCTCAAAGATAGACCAGATGATAGGACACAAGACAAACCTCCACAAATTCAAGAAAATTGAAATCATACCAAACCTCTCAGATCACAATGGCTTGAAATTAGAAACCAACCTCAAGGGGGAGAAAAAAAAAAAAAAAAACATTCTAATTCATGGAGACTGAATAACATGCTATTAGTAATGAATGGGTTAACAAGGTGACCAAAGATGAAATAAAAAAGTTTCTGGCAACAAATGAAAATGAATACACAACAAGCCAAAACCTATTTGACATAGCAAAGACAGTCCTCAGAGGGAAGTTCATAGCAATGCAGGGTATATAAAAAGGTTGGAAGAAGCTCATACAGATAACCTAACCATAAAGCTACAAGAACTAGAGGAGCAATAAAAAACAAAGCCCAGAGCAAGTAGAAGGAAGGAAATCATCAAGATCAGAGCAGCATTAAATAACTTAGAGACTAAAACTACAATTCAAGGATTCAGTAGTTTCAGGAGATTGTTCTCTGAAAAGATAAACAAAATCAACAAGCCTTTATCCAGACTCATCAAGAAAAAGAAGAGGACCCAAATAAACAAAATCAGAACTGACAGAGGAGAAATCACAACAGATACCACAGAAATACAGAGGACTGTAAGAAATTACTACAAACAACTATATGACAAGAAATTCAACAACCTGGATGAAATGGATATATTCCTAGAAACATATAATCACCAAAAACTAAATCAAGAAGAAGCAGAAACCTAGAAAACACCAATAACAACTATTGAAATTGAACCAGTAATCAGAAAACATCCACTACATAAAAGCACTGGACAAAATGGTTCTACAGACAAATTTTACTAAACATTTAGGAAAGAACTAACTCCTATCCTTCTCAATCTTTTCCAAAAATTCCAAGAAGAGGGAGGACTCCCAAACACTTTCTATAGGCCAATATAATTCTAATCCTAAAACCAGGTCTAGATACAACAAAGAAAAAACTATAGGCCAATATCTCTGATGAACATAGATGCTAAAATCCTCAACAAACCAGATCCAGCAATACATTAAAAAGATTCATCCCAGGGATGCAAGAATAATATAATATTTTCAAATCAATGAATGTTATACACCACATAAATAAATTGAAAGACATAAACCATATAATCATATCAATAGATGATTATAAAGCATTTGATAAAGTACAGCACCCATTTATGATAAAAAATACTTAGCAGAATGGGAAGAGAGGGAACATACCTCAGCATAATAAGGGCCATTTATGAAAAAACTGCAGCCAGCATCATACTGAACAGGCAAAAACTAAAATCTTTCCCCATTTTGGAAGTTCTAGCCATAGCCATCAGATAAGAAAAAGGAACCAAAGGCATCCAAATTAGAAAAGAGGAAATAAAAATGTCATTATTTGCAGATGACACAATAGTGTACATAGAAAACTCAGTAGACCCCACAAAAAAATTACTGGATGTGATAAGCAGATTTAGCAAAATAGATGGCTATGAAGCCAATATTCAGAAATCAAAGGTATTTTTTGTATACCAACAATGAAACATCAAGGATAGATGCTAGAAAACAAATCCCATTTACTACAGCAACAAGAAAAATAAAATACTTTGGAATAAACTTAACCAAGAAGTAAAAGACCTGTACTCAGAAAATTATGGAACACTGAAAAAAGAAATTAAGGAAGATACAAATAAATGGAAACATGTTCATGGATGGGAAATATTAACATCATTAAAATGTCCATACTACCCAAAGTAATTTATAGATTCAATGCAATCCCTATTAAAATACCAATGATGCATTTCACAGATCTATAACAAATATTTCAAAAATTATATGAAGCCAAAAAACTACCACGAATAGCCATAGCAATCTTGAGGAAGAAGAACAAACTAGAAGGAATCACAATACCAGATATCAAACTATACTACAAGTCCACTGTAATCAAAACAGTCTGGTACTGGAATGAGAGTAGACATATAGATCAATGGAACTAAACAGAGAGCCCAGAAATAAGCCTAGGACTCCATGGTCAATTAATATTCAACAAAGGGGAAAGAGGCACAAAATGAACTGAAAAGAGCCTCTTCAATAAGTGGTGTTGGGAGGATTGGACAGGAACATGCAAAAAAAAATGAAACGAGGCCAACGATTTATAGCATACACAAGAATAAACTCAAGATTGATAAAGGAGTCAAACATAAGCTGTGCCAGATATCCCACGCAGCAATAGTTTCACTGATACTTCTCCAAGGGCAAAGGAAATAAAGGAATAAATTTAAAAAATGTAACTACATCAAACTGAAAAGTTTCTGTTCAGCTAAAGAAAACATCAACAAAATGAAAAGAGAACCAACTGTATGGGAAAACATTTCTGCCAATAATACCTCCAAGAAGGATTTGATCTCCACAATATAGAAAGAACTTATACTACTCAACACCAGGGCGATAGAAAGCCCAATTAAAAAATAGGCAAAAGACCTGAACTTCTGAGGAAGACATACAAAGGGCCTGTAGGCATATGAAAAAATGTTCAACATCACTAGCCATCAGAGAGATGCAAATTAAAACCACCATGAGATACCACCTCACACCTGTCAGAATGGCCACCATCAAAAAATCAACAAACAACAAGTGCTGGAGAGAATATGGAGAAAAGGGAACCCTTGTGCACTGTTGATGGAAATGCAGACTGGTGTAGCCACTATGGAAAATAGTATGGAATTTCCTCAAAAAAAACTAAAAATGGAACTTGTCTTTTGATCCAGCAATTCCACAGCTACGGTTATAACCGAAGAATCCATAAACACCAATTCAGAAGAACCTATCCACCCCTTTAGGCAAATACTAGAAGCAGCCTAAGTGTCCATAAGTGGGTGAATAGATCAAAAGACTTTGGTACATTTACACAATGGAATACTACATAGCAGAAAGAAAGAAGAAACTTCTACTTTTTGTGACAACATGGATGGAACTGGAGGATATTATGCTTAGTGAAATAAGCCAGGTGGTGAAAGACAAATGCCATATAACCTCACCCAATACAGGAGACTAATGAACAAAACAAATAAGCAAAATAGAACTAGAGTCATGCAAACAAGGAACAGATTTTCAGTGTGCAGAGAAGATAGGGGAAGGGGAGAAAGAGGCAAGGAAGAGGAACAGTTTAGCCAAGGAACTAGTATAAATGACCCATGGACATGAACAACAGGTGGGATTGACTATGGGAGAGGGAATAGGGAGGGTGGGGCAGGGGATAGCAGTGGGGGAAAAGTGGGATAAATGTAATACAAAAACAATAAACTAGTAAGTTAAAAGCGAATTCATACTATCATGTAGTTTTCTTAGATCTATGTTCCTCTTGCTAAGTCAATTCCTTATTCTTACTCCAGAGCTTGCAGGAGCAATATGTGTGGCATACTCAATGAGCACAAATCTTAGTACCTCTTTTAAAAATATGTATAACCAGGTTTTCTTCCCTAGGAAGTGAATTGCATAATGCTGCCAAAAATTATTTTAAAATAATTTTAGAAGAACAATCGATAGTATTTTATTCTATACAGGCACCCCTCAATTCATAATCTGTTAGTTTTTTTTTTGTTGTTGTTTGTTTGTTTATTTGTTTTTGTTTGTTTTTTCTGTAAGAAAAGGTTTACCATTATCTTAAAATTTACTTGCCCCTTTCATAGCTTTCAAAAACATCTATTCCAGGCTGGGGTGGGGGATAGATTATCTATCTATATTATGCATCCTTTAGTAGGAACCCTCACATCAAGGACACAAACAAGCTAGTATTTTAAAGACCTCTCTCTGGCTTTGCTTCTTGAGGTCACTTATTGTAAGTTTTACTAGTGGGTCTTCAGTAGTCTAGCCACGCAAAGGAGCATGCATGTGTTAGTGTTAATTTAATAGAGGAAAACAACCATTATGTTACATGCCTTTTCTACTAAGCTAAATAAGATTTTCTGTGCATTTATTGGCTTTTTCAGTACTCTGTGAAAAAATGCATAAAATGTTTAACATTGGAAAAGCAAAAAGATGCCTAATCATTATTGCCAAAGTATGAACCAATGCTTGTGAATACATGGAGATGTAGAGGTAATATAGAGCAAGCTGGAGCAGTGCCCGAACAGAGAAAAGTATGGTGGGCCAAATGCTTCTTAAAGGTGCTCAATAACAGCAGTTAACATATTCTTGCCTATAGATGAGACATTTAATTAGCCATACAGGCCAGGTTCCCTTAATTCTCTTTGTCTTGGTGGAACTCATTAGGTTGAGACTCTAGCCCAGCGTAGTCATTGTTCTCTAATTCAGCAGGTGAAGGTAAGTAAAAGCAAAGCCATCAGCAAAGGTGCAATCTGTCATGTCTAGAAGCAGTAGTATCTACTCAAAGACAGAAAAGAAAGAGTAATCACGCTAGGGAAAAACATCTTCTCTGTACTTTGTCCTTTATTTGCTGGTAAATCAGTTGTTTTGTTTAGTGATACACAGTTTTTCTTACCCACTGGGGATACTTTCCAAGACCCTCAGCTGAAGTCTGAATAGATGTGGATAGTACCAAAAACTATGTAGTATACTATACTTTTATACATACTCACCTATGATAAAGTTTAATTTAAAGTTAGGCACAATAAAAGATTAATGACAATATTTATAAAATGGAAAAAGCATAATAATATACTGTAATAAAAGTTATATGAATGTGCTCCTCTCAAAATTATCTTATGGTACTGTACCCATCCTTGTGATGTTGATGATGTGAGATAACTGAAGTCCTACATGATGAGACAAAGTGAGTAATGTAGGCATAATGATCTAGCTTTAGGTCACTATAAGGGTGACTTAACATAGCACTGTGATATCTGTATAGTTGATCTGATCTCGAAGATGGGTACAAAGTGACTGGTCAGTGGGCAGCATATACAGTGCGGGTGCTCTGGACAAGGGGGCATTCACACCCTTGGTGAAAGGAACGGAGCAGGATGGGATAACATTTCATCATTTTACTCCAGACAACATGCGACTTATACCTTATGAATTTGGTACTGTTTACAATTTCAAGTATCTACTGGTAATTTGTAATATATCCCCTATGGCTAAGGGGTGACTGTTTTATATTTAAAATTCCAGTGAATGTGGCAGCTATAAAATTGCCAGAAAACTATTGGGTTTATTATGGGTGTTGCATTCAGGGAGGGCATTTTCCATATATACTGAAGAGCTCTGGGAATAATCCAAATAAAACAGATATAATTTTTCTTCAGTTATATATGATGTTGAACTCCTGGGAAAGTCAGGGTTTGCATGTAAAATGATGGTAAATTCTTGACCCATGTTTTTAGATGTCTGGGGTTGAGGGGTGTTGAAAAGGAAGGCATTGTAAAAATCACTCTTAAAAATAAATATGATCCCTGGCTGGTAGCACAGTGGACAAGGCGCCAGCCTGCGAACCCAAAGGTCACAGGTTGGATTCCCCAGCCAGGGCACAAGGTTGTAAACCAGGTCTCCAGTCAGGTCTGTGGCCGCGGAGGCAGGTGAAAAGCAACCATACATTGATGTCTCTCTCCCTCTCTGCCTCTATCCCTTCCCCTCTTTCTAAAAATAATGAAAATAAAATCTTCAAAAAAAATAAATATGCAAGAAATATGCTAAAGGATCTGCTTTTTTTTTTTTTTTTTTAAATGAAGACACAGAGAGAGACAAAAAGGAACAGAGGTACAAAGTGGGAAAATGGCAATAAATAAGTATCAATCAATAATAACCTTAAATGTAAATGGATTAAATGTGCCAATCTAAAGACATTTGGTAGCCAAATGGATAAGAAATCATGACCCACATATATGCTGTCTTCAAGAAACCCACCTCAGAACAAAAGATCGACACAGGTTGAAAGTGAAGGAATGGAAACATACATATCAAGCAAATGGACATGAAAAAAGGCTGGAGTAGCAATATTTATTTCATACAAAATAAATTTTACTATGAAGGTCATTAAAAGAGAAAGAAGAAGATTTCATAATACTTAAAGGAACAGTCCATCAAGAAGAAATAATTGGTAGGAGCTACGAAACATATAAGAAAATCTGGAGGACTTCAAGAAGGATATAGACAAAAACACACTAATAGTAGGGGACTTTAATACCTCATTATAAAAAATAGACATATCGGATCAGGAAAATGGCCACAGAGTAGAGAGCGGTGCTGATGTTATTCTCCAGTACCAAAGCAGCTAGTGGACAAGATAGGGAGCGTGAGACGTCTTCAGGACCCTAGGAATTGGAACAGGCAGCATCTGGACACAGGGGAGCACAGCCCAGAGGCAGAGGAGGCCAGCAGGACAGTAGGTGAGGCGTTCCCAACCAACCGGCCGGTGGGCCGAGGTTGGCTCTGGGCAGTGGCAGCTCTGCCCAGGGGGGCGAGTTTGACTGGGGCAAGTCCGGGCTCCCTGGCGACTGGAAGTCTCAACAGTAAAGTGTGAGCATTGAGGGCAAACCCCGTAGGGAACGCTGAATTGAACTCCTATAGGGGAGGGACTGTGAGAGACTCACTCCAGCAACAGGGAGAGGAGGTTCCGCGTGGGGCTAGAGGCAGAGGAGAAGAGTCCTTCAGGAAGCCGGAGCGGGGGAGCGGGGAAGTGCACCAACCGGGGCAGCGAGAGGGCCGAAAACGGAGCTACTGGGCCACTGGGGAAACAGCAGCTAGAAGCCCCTGTGAGGGGGGAGGCCCAGCCCTGCGCAACCACACAGGCCCCCAGGCTCCGAAGGAAACTCCAAACAGCAAGCCAGCAAACCAGGAACTAGTAGCGGGGGTGGGGGGGTGGGGGGGAGGGGCAACTAACCCGCCATTGCAGGAGACAAAGGCCACACCGCCCATGCCTGGGAGGGGCTCGTCACAGAGGCCGTGTAAAGGACTCTTCAGAGAGCTGGTTCGCTTGGAGGAGTGGTGCCCACCCCGGAAGGGCGGGACAGTGTAGGCGGACCCCAGACAGTGCTGACAGACAGGAGCAGCCTCCTCCCAGAACTGCGGGGTGGGAGGGGCTGTCATCACAGGGACCAGCAAAGTTGTGGGCTGCCCTGTAGGGGTGTTGGGTGCTCGTCACGGGCAGGAACCTCCACCAGGAGTGGAAGGGGGCACCCTTCGGGTTCCAGAACACTGGCAGCCCTAAAACCCAGCCAGGCTGCGGAAGGCCCAGCCTACTTGGGGGCAGACACTCAGAATCAGCCCTACTGTGACTATCAGAGGCCCTGCCACACGCCAAGACCAGCTAGAATATAGACTATAGACTGTAAAGTCCCGACCAAGAAAAAGAGGCAGCATCAGGAAAGGGATTGCTGCTAATCTCAAGCACCTGAGTTATACCGAGATCAATATGAACTATTAACCCCCAACATATCCTTTGCAAAAGTTACTTCTTACATGTTCTTAATCCCCCCCATACCTCAATCCACCTAAATATCCAAGACCCTCCCCCTACTCTCGAATTAAAGTCTACTCACTCTGTGGCTATAACGCATTCCCAGTCCTCAATCTAAGTATTCTTCCCTTCCCCAGCCTTTCTAAACCCTTTCTTTATTCTTTTCTTCCTTCCTCTTTTTTTTCTTTTTAATTTTTCTTTTTCTTTTCTTCCTGGTTCTGGCTCCACCTGGATCAATCAGAAATCATAAAGGGGGAACATACAGCTAAAACCTTTCTTTATTAATATTGATTTCTCTTTGTCTTGTGACTTTCTCCCCCCTCCTTTTTTTTTTTTTCCTTTCTTTCTTTCTCCTTTCTTTTCTCCCTGATAAACCCACTGGTCCTGACTCCACCTGGACCAAACAGAGACCATAAAGGGTAAACAGACACCTAAACCTTTTCATTATTAATATTGATTTCTCTTTCTCTTGTGACTTTCTACCTTTTTTTCTTTCTTTTTTTCCCTCTGCTAAAAGCCATCAGGTCCAGGCCCCATCTGGATCAGTCAGGGATTATTAACGGTGAACAGCCATCTAAACCCCTTCTTATTATTATCACCATTTTTATTTCTTTTTTCCCTTAGCACTTTTTTTGTTTTGTTTGGTTTGGTTTGGTTTGGTTTTTTGTTTTTTGTTTTTGTTTTTGTTTCTGCTAAAAGCCCACAGGCCCAGAATACAACCAGACAACCCAAATAAAGGACACACCAAGAACAGCAAGTGGAGAAAATCTGGGAGATGGCAACAGTGAACTCCACAAATCTCCTATCACAGAAGGGTGCTCAACTAAGGCAAGGAAGCAAAGCAGGTTAACCCAAGGAAAGAACAAAAATAAATAAATAAATAAAGAGCAAGCAAGAACAGACAACCAAAATGGGGAAAAAAAGAATCAGTCCATCACCAAAAGGAAAGGAAGAATCCCCAGAAAGAACACAAAATGAAACAGAGGCACCTGGAATATCAGATAAGGAATTCAAAAGAATGATGATAGAGTAGCTCAGTGAGCTCAGCCACATCAAAGAAAACTGTAAACAACTCCAGAACTACAAACAACTCCAGGGAAATTACAAAGAACTCCAGGGGAATTACAAAGAACTCCAGGGAAATTACAAGGAACTCCAGGGAAGTTACAAGGAACTTACTGAGAACTACAACAGCATGAAAAAGGACATGGAAACTATCAATAAGTGCCAGCAGGAAATGAAGAATACAATTTCTGAATTGAAGAATACAGTAGAAGGAATCAACAG
>PVIW01008161.1:0-26205 GCA_004026585.1 Noctilio leporinus
CCCCACCGCCCCCCCTCCGCCAAGCAGACGGGAGTTGTAGCTAGAATACTTCAATTAATTTCGAAACCAAGGGCCTGTTAGAAATAATAATACCAACCCCCATCATTTGCATAGCTATCTGTTCCCGGCAGTCCTTTAGAATAGCTGGGAAAGCAGAAGCCGAGAGCCGGCCTGTAGCACCGATCCCCAGGCCCTGGGGGGTGTCCTGTGCTCTGGCGGCCGCGGGAGCGGGAGGAAAGGTTGGGGTGGACCCTCTGGGCCGACTTCCAGGCGATCCTGGGCTGGAAACCTGGCCTTGCAGGCAGGGACTGCAGACCCGGGCGGTGGGCCCCCAGCTCGGGCCTGGGGTGGGTTCCCGCTGGGCTGGTAATGCCCCAGCGGGCGTGTAGGTCCCGGCCCTTCCTGCTAGGTCGCGGTGCAGGTGACAGTGACCCGTCGGTGCTCGGCGGGGTCTGAAGGGTGGCCGGACCGACTTGGCTGGGAGGGAACTGGGAGCCACGGGAAGGTGAGTTAGGGACCTGGAGGGGAGGGGCTGGGGGCGGGGGTGGTAGGAAAACGCTTGGGAAAATCTGGTCAAAATGAGATTTAACTTAAATTCAACTTCATTTTTCTAATGACTCGCAGGATCCTTTCGGATCCTTTTCCTCCAGTTCTCACCTGCAGTTGGTAGAGGCTGCTAAATACTTTTTTCTTCTTTTCACGTGCCCTGTGCCGGTGGGGGCGGGGCCCAGGTGGGGGTGCTTTTCAGGCTACAAGCGCTTAAGAAAGCTGTTAAAGGAGGCTTGGGGAGGCTTTCTGAAAGGTTAAAAACAAAACTAAGTGATTATGTGAAAACAGTCTCCCCCACACAATGTCTGTTTTGATAACGGTAGTTTCTTTTCTTAGTTTCTGTGTGGAAAAGTGTGGTGATGTTGAAGCTGATGAGAAGAGACAACTTGAAATTTTACTTCCAATCTGTTGCAAAGGGAGGTACTTTCGAAACAGATAATTAAAAGATCCCCTCTGGGTGGAAACATTTAATACAAAAACGATGAAATAATTATTGGCAAACTGGATTTGAAAAATCTGGGTAAGCATCATTAGCCTGTTTTACCAGATGGAAGGCTAGGGGTGTGCATAGATCTGACTTCCAGAAAAAGTCTTTATTGCAGTAAGATTTATTAAAAACTATTCAGGGTTTTTTTGTTTTGTTTTGTTTTGTTTTAATCAGAAATGCTAATTAGTAAAGGGTCAATGAATTACATCAGGCAAAAAAGTTCTGCCCCAGAGGAGGCGTGAGGCAGCTGGCACAGTGATATCCCAATCCAGGCAAGGCCCAGCCCTCTGGGTCTCATCTGCAAAAGGCCCCTGGAGCATGAAGAATGAGCGCCTGGACCACTGGCACAGTGCAGTGAGGAGTGGACCCTGGGAAAACCACCTGAGGAAGCATTTGGGCAGTTTCTACAAAGCTATGGATAGCACACTTAGTAACCCGGCAACTGTCGCCCTCAACACATACCCAGGGGAACGGGCTGCATGGGTCCGTTAAAAGACAGGGGCAGCTTGCATCACCAACCCTCTCGGGCACCCCACCTCACCGCCCTCATCAGCCACGCTACATAGCACACCAGCTGCTGCAGGGCCCCCTCAGCCTAAGTGGGGAGCAATTTTCCTTCAGTTTCAGTTCTCAGCTACCCCTCCTCCCCATCCACCCACACTGGCCCTCCTGCAGCAAGGCAGTTCTTTCTGTATCTGTACACCTCTGTACCAGAAGCCTCAGGCCTGAGCTCGGCCACCTGGTTGGGCTCAGCACTCCACTTTGCTTCTGCGGCTTTCTTGCTGGTCAAAAAGGCTCTCTTTCTTCCTGGGTGAGCCCCTCGAATCTTCAGGAGCCCCACCAGCCCACCAGACACACCGCACCTGTTTGTGAGGCCCATCACACAGCAGTTCCTGCCTCGCCTGGCCCCCAAGGAGCACTGTGAGGCCCAGCCCCAGTGAGAGGGGCTGCACCTGGGTGGCCCCCAGGGGAAGAAATGGGACTAGTGAGGTGGAGCTTTCTGCCAGGTAGCACCCCTATAGATGGGTAAGCAGCTGTGGGAGGTGGGCAGCAAACAACCCCTGGGAGTTTGAGCACAGGGGCCTGACCCTTTCCAGAGATCCTGTGGGGAAACTTCAGCCACTGACAGCACCTGCAGTATCTGCACCTGGGGCTCTACCACCTGCCCCACCTCCACCAGAGGTTGGAAATTTATGAGGGCATATCTGGTCGTCACAATGACATGGGGTACAACTAGTGTTTTGTGTCAGCTAGTGTTCTGGGGCCAGGGATACTAAACTCATGCAGTGGGTTGGGAGTTGGTCCCAGCAGAGAAGAATTATCCTTGCCCAAATACCAATAGTGACCCATTGAGAAGCACTGGTAAGGGTTGAAATGGATGACTTGTAGGGGACTTTTGAATTTTCAGTTGTAAGTGACTTGTTTTAATAGTCATTGTAGGTGGTATATGGACTCTGACAAAATAACCCCAAGAAAAGAGGGTTTAAGGTCTAGGCACATATGGTATGTATGTACCTGGCTGTCTAGGTGCCACAGATGTGTTCATACACATACAGACACACGAGTGTGCACAGGCATAGACAGACACACACAGGGTTATGCATGCAATATAGCTTCACATGAACACTCAGGCATATGTAAATGCCCAGTTACAAACAATCCCCTGGGAGAACTTTGGCTAGCCCAGTGATAGATTCCTGTGGGAGCTCTCAGCCTGACCCCACTGGACATGTCAACATGTGATGGGCAGGAGAAATGCAGTGGGGGTGGGGGGTGGGGGATGGGAATGAGTGTGGGGAACAGGCATTTCCACACCTGTGTGTGAGCTGGGTTAAGTGATAGATGTAGTGAGCTGGGCAGGGAGGATGGTGGGGAGAGGAGTGAAGAAAGGAGGAGCAGGCAGGAGGCCTGGGGATAGGTGAGTGGAGAGGTTGGGTTGCATTTAGAACCTCAGAAGGCACAGTGGCCCCTGTTCCTTTTCTGGGAACTCAATCTCTCCCTGGCCAGCTGGAATCAAGCTTCTCCCCAGGGCTCTGCCTACGAGCAAAGATTTGGAGCCAACAAAATGCCATTTGATCCGAGAGATAGAGTCACCTGGTAGCTGGTGGGCATTAGTCCCTGGATTGATTTAGACACGTGTCCATCAAATGCCTCCTATGTGCCTCTGCGCAGCGGGGCCAAGGTCACATGCAGGCAGAGGGGGAAGTGCCCTTCCACTGGTTCTGAGCCTCTCCTTCCTGAACCCTTGCTCTGCCACTTGTGCTCTGCCTCCGCCTGCCTGCCTCCTGCTGACAGCCCCTCCCCAGCCCCCCTGGCTCCCCTCCATCCACTACTATCTTTGACCACATTGCTCACTCACCTGAGGATTTGGGGCCGAGTATCCCATGAGCCTTCTCCTGCCTTAGCCCACCCCGCAGGTGCTGGATTTCAGGTTTGTGTTGGGCCTTACGTGAGACCTAGGCTGAGGGGATAAAGACAGGGGTTCAGAAGAACTAAGGCAGAGAGAAACCATTTGTAACAAATAACCTGTCACAAATGTGGGCATAATTGGCACACGGGTACTTTTTTAAAGCATCACACTTTTAAAAAATTACCACTTGCAGGTCCATGTTCTGATGCAACCTCAAGAATAGCCCCGAAACACACAGCTGTATTCATGTGCACACAGCACCCACAGGTGCACACGGGCATGGCCAAGACCACCGGTGGTGTGTGCACTGTGGGTGCACATGAACACACACAGGTGCATCAGTTGTCTCCAGCAACTCACTGGGCAAGCTCTCTCTTTTGGCTTCAGTTTTCCCAACTCAGACATGCTGTATCTCTGGACCCCTACCTGAAGGGCAGAGAGCACCAAACCTTATTGGAAGAGGAGGTGTGGGAGAGGCATGATGTCTGTACCCCATTGGGAAGGCATGGCCTCCTGTAGCAGAACCCACCCTCCACTTGGCAGACTTCTCTAGGAGGGAGGAGGTTGGGTGGAGGGCTGGATAGGCTCCTCTGGGCTATGAGAGTTGGTTGGGTGCATGTCCTCCCAACTCTGTGTTTAGTGGTGTTGATAGTTTGGCAATGATGAGAGTACTTATACCACAGCAATTGGCGAATGCTATGACACCTCCTCTTATCACCATCACCATCACCAGCAGTATGGGTTCTTAACATTTCCCCACACACCACTAGAGCAGGGTCATCTTGTTTCACAGATTCCTGTGGGAGCTCTCAGCCTGACCCCACTGGACATGTCAGCATGTGATAGGCAGGAGAAATGCAGTGGGGATGGTGAGGGACAGGCATTTCCACACCTGTGTGTGAGCTGGGTTAAGTGGAGCAGGACTGACACATGCTACAAAGGGATGATCCTTGAAAACATGCTGAGTGAGAGAAACTAGACACAAAAGATCACACTTAAAGCACCTTGGGACCCAGTTGTGACGGACTGTTCCCTTTGCCTGGAAACCCTTGTCCTTCTTTTATTATCACAAGACCTTCAAGGACTAGTGGGATTTCTGCCACTCGACGTTTTCCACAATTCCCTATATGAACTGACGGTGTTGTCTGGGGCCCGCTAGGGCCTTGACTCCGCCTCTTACTAGCTGTGTGGTTTTGGGTGACTTAACTGAGCAGAGCCTTGGTTGCTTTCTCTGTAAAATGAGAGTAGTGATATTTATGTCAACACAGTGTGAGCACTGAGCAAGGCCACTTGTGGGACACACACAACACAGGGCTGGCATGAAACTAACAATTGGTAAATGCCAGTTCCCTTCCCTCCTCCTGTCCGGCAGATTGCAGGCACCGCTGGCTAGCCTGAGCCACAACCGTTGTAAACACACCAACTTGGCCAGATTGGCTGTCAGATTGAATTGGAAAAAGGAGTCTAGATTCATGCTGTTTACAAAAGAAACACCTAAAACAAGGGTATGGGAGGTTGAAAGTAAATGGATAGAAAATACTAATCAAAAGAAAGCTAGTCTATACAGATATCAAACAAAATAGGATTTAAGACAAAAATATATTTATAAGGAAAAAACAAGTGCCTACATCATGATTATAGGAACAACCTGATAAGATAAAAACCATTCTCAAAAATCTAATAATATCCTTAAAATATATAAAGCAAATATAAAGAAAATGAGGAGATAACCCATGGGAGAAAGGGGAGAACTTTTTGCAAATCATGTAGCTGATAGGGAATTTGTATCTATAATGTATAAAGAACTTTTACTACTCAGCAATAAAAAAAGAATAAATAAGCCAATTTTAAAATGGCAAAGGATTTGAATAGATAGTACTCTGAAGAAGATATACAAATGGCCAATTACCACATAAAAAAGGTTTTCAAGATCATTAATCATGAAGAAAATGCCAATCAAAACCTCAGAGAGTAGCCCTGGCTGGTGGTACAGCAGATAAGGCACTGGCCCATGAACCCAAAGGTCGCTGGTTGGATTACCAGCCAGGGCACATAACCAGGTTGCAAGCCAGGTCTCCAGCCAGGTTTGTAGCTGGAGGCAGGTGAAAAGCAACCATACATTGATATTTCTCTCCCTCTCTGCCTCTCTCCCTTCCCCGCTCTCTAAAAATAATAAATAAAACCTAAAAACAAACAAACAAACAAAAAAAACCCTCAGAGAGATACCCCTTCACACCCTCTAGGATTGCTAGAACCAAAGATAGGTAACAAGTGTTTGCAACGGTGTGGAGAAATTGGAACCCTCACACATGGCAGGCAGGAAAGCAAAATGGTGTAGCCACTTTGGAGAATGGTCTGGTAGTTTCTCAAATGGTTAAACATGGAATCACTGTGTGATCCAGCACTTCTACTTCTAGGAAAATACCCAATGAGTTGAGAACATAGGTTCACACAAAAATTCACACATGAATGTCATAGCAGCATTATTTGTCATAGCCAAAAGGTGAAAACAACCCACATGTCTATCAACTGATGAATGGATAAAGAAATTGTAATGCATTCATGCAATGAAATATCCAGCCATAAAAAGGAATGATGTACTGACACATACTATGCATGGATGTCCCTTGAAAATGTGCTAAGTGAAAGGAGCCAGGTACAAAATGATTCCATTTATATGAAATGTCCAGAAGAGGCAAATCCATCGAGACAGAAAGTAGATTGGTAGTTGCCAGAGCCAGGGTGAGATGAGGGGTGGGAGGAAGAAGGGAGAAGTTGGGGGACAGTGGAAAGTGACTCCTAATAGGTGTAGGAATTCTTTCTGTGGTGATAAATGCTTTGAAGTTGATTGTATTAGCTGCACAACTCTGAATATACTGAAAACCATTGTCTTGTACAATTTCAATGGGTGAATTGTATGGTATGTAAATTATATCTCAATAAAGCTGATATATATATATATATATATATATATATATATATATATATTTGTATATATATATACACACTTATCTGTATGTATATAAATTCATCTTTACTTTATCCTGCCTTTTGATGTGTGGTCTGCTCCCCAGCAGAGGCATGCCAGCCTGGGCTGTAGAGCCTGTGTGGGAAGGAAACCCCTCCGCCCTTGCCCTTGGGTGTTTGACAAGGAAGGTGCACCCCTTCTCTTTTGGGGTTGGGTGAAATCAGAATGAGGATGAGGGTTCTGCTCACTTTCATCATTTTGACCACTTTGATGTGTGCAGTAACATTCATTCCTATTGAAGATTTGGGTTACCCTGAAGCTGGGGAAATTTTCCCATGTCTCCAATTGCCTCTCTCTTTCTTCTTCCTCTCTCAGAACCCAAACTAGTCTCTCCCTTGAACTCTCACATAGCAGTTTGTTGAACATATTTCGTGTGTGTTGTATCTGAAGGAAGAAAGTGAGGACAGGACAGATCAGTGCTTCTCCCCGTGCCTCTTCTGCTAAATAGATGTCTAGGATCCCATGGGGATTGTCAAAGTTTCCTCTGCACCAGGATCTGCAAATTCTGGCCTGTTGGCAAGCCTGGCTGGTGGTCTATTTTTTTTTTTTTCCAAAGATTTTATTTCATTATTTTTAGAAAGAGGGGAAGGGAGAGAGACATCAATGTATGGTTGCTTTTCACCTGCCTCCAGCCACAGATGTGACTGGAGACCTGGCTTGCAACCTGGTTATGTGCCCTGGCTGGGGAATCGAACCTGCGACCTTTGGGTTTGCAGGCCGGCACCTTACCCACTGTGCTACCAGCCAGGGCCCTGGTGGTCTATTTTTAAAGAGAGGGGAGGGAGGAATAAAGAGAGGTAAAGAAACATTGATGAATGAGAGAAACATCAATTGGTTGCCTCTCACATACCCCCCAAACAGAGATTGGGCCCACGATTCAGGCATGTGTCCTGACCAGGAATGGAACCAGTGATCGATCTTTCAGTTTGTAGGCCAGCGCTCAACCGAGTCATGCCAGCTAGGGCTGGTGGCCCATTTTTGTTGAACCCTGAGCTAATGGCTTTAACATTAGTTTGTTTAGAAAAATTAATTTCCCCTCCTCTTCCAGGACCTCCTCAACACTCACAACAAGAAATCTGCGAAATGGGATTATTTCTGCCTTATTACAGGCATAACAGTAATGCTACACCCTGTCAGAGGCAACTTCTTGTTGAATGCTTGAACCCTGGGATCACACCCAGGGAAGGACATGTTCTTGCCCCAAGGGAAGGGTCCCTGAAAACAGAAAAGGAAAGAAAAGAGGGAGCCCTGGCTGGTGTGGCTCAGTGGATTGGCGACCACCTGCGAACCCAAAGGTCGCTGGTTGGATTCCCCATTCCGGGGCGCATAACTAGGTTGCAAGCCAGGTCTCCAGCCAACTCCGTGGCTAGAGGCAGGTGAAAGCAACCATATATTGATATTTCAATCCCTCTCTGCCTCCCTCCCTTCCCCTCTATCTAAAAATAATAAAGAAAATAATTTTTTAAAAAGGAGGTGGGACCCGTTTCTTCTTTCTTATCTTCCTCCTACTGCGGTCCCGCCAGAGGAAGCGTCTGAACCAGAAGAATCTAGACAATGAGTCCGTCTGTACCCAAAGGACCGTTGAGAAGACTGAAGGCCAGAGACAACCCAAGGTCTAGCCCCGAGTCCTCTCTCAGCCTGTCACAATGTGTCATTGGAAACCCCCAACTTCAGGGTTGCTCTTACGCATGGCTGACTCCAAGTATCCTTGGAGATTCTGTCAGCGATGAGCTGACGATGAGCTGACCGTTCACTTCGACGCTTGGGCTGTGTCTTGGAACTGCTGCTTAGAGAAGGCTCTCGTCTTAGTCTCTGGCGACACCTGGTGGTCACGAGTCATCATAACTATGACTCACCTTAAAGGCTGATTGATGCTAAGAATCAGAGCTTATCTAGTCACATAACTTCATTTTCTAAAGAAGGGTGAGAATAGCATTGGCTTGCCCAGAGTCGCACAGAAATTCATTATTTTCTTTATTTTTTAACTCAACTTAGTTTTTTAAAAAAGATGTTATCCATTATTTTTAGAGAGAAGGGCAGGGAAGGAGGAAGAGAGGGAGAGAAGCATCAATGTATGGTTGCCTTTCACCTGCTTCCAGCTACAGACCTGGCTTGAGACCTGGTTATGTGCCCTGACTGGGGAATTGAACCAGCGACCTTTGGGTTTGCAGGTGGGTGCCAATCCACTGAGCCACAAGCCAGGGCTATTTTTTTAATTCAAATGTGAGTGAACACAGCCTGAGTGCCAGGGACCATGGCACTGGTGATACAGCAAATACTGACGTGTACAATTGAGGAGAAGAAAAAGAAAAACAAACAAGAAAACTATCAGACAATTGATAAGAGCTATGTAGAACATGAAACTGTGGAGCTCAGACAGTGTTTGGATGACTTCTCTAAACTGCCTGCTCAAGGAAGGGCTTTTTGGAGGAGGTGGCATTTAAACTGATATCTGAATAAGAAGAAGCCATTGTGTAAAAGTCTCAAGGAGCATCATTCCAGACAGGAGACTGTTTCTGTCCCTGAAATGGGGATGAACCCTTGTGTTTGAGGAACTGGGAAAGTAGTGGCACTGTAACAGAGTGAACAAAGGGGAGGGTAACAAGAGATGTGGGGCCAAGACAGCAGGGTAAGATCTGGCCTGAAGGGCTTTGCTGTTACTCATGTGCAGTGCTAACCTTTGGAAAGTTCCTCCCTCCTACTCTGCCCCACCATGGAGTGCTTTAACAGGGGAGATTTGTCTGATGTACATTTTACAAAGATCATTTGACTGTCGTGTGGCTTGTGGGCTGATGGGAACAGCAGTGGGGACAGTCAGCATCCCACCGCAGTGGTCCAGATAAGGAATAGTGTTGCAGGCTAAGCCAGTGGTGATGGAGATGGGGAGAAAAGTATGGATTCAAAAATGTGTTATACAGACAGAGTTGGCAGGATTTACTGAAGGACTGAACATCAAGGGTGGAAGAAAGAAAACTCATTTGGTTTTTACTTGAGAGTCTGGGTGGATGATGGTGCTTTAATAGGTGTGAGAAGATGGAGGGAGGAGGAATTTGGGAGGAAGAGTCAAGAATTGTTTCGGACATGGTGAGTTTGCAATGCCTTTTGGACATTTAGGTGGGGAATCCAGGAGATCTTCGGAAGTGTATACATTGAGGCTCAGGGAATAGGTCAAGGCTAGAATACAGATATTCATATTTGGGAGTCATAGAGATGACCTTTAGCCCATGGTAATGGTCGAGGCGGGGGGCAGGGGGAAGGAAGGGAGAGGAGAGAGAGAGAGAGAGAGAGAGAGAGAGAGAGAGAGAGAGAGAGAATGAGAATGAGGGCTGAGTTCTAGGATCTGCTTAGAGTAGGCAACAGAGTAGAAAAATCCAGCCTTAAAAGCCAAGGGGAGCCGATGAGGCAGGAGGACAATGGAAAACTGTGCATGTCCCAGAGGCTATGAGGAAAATTGATGAAAGAGGGTGAGGTCAGCTGGGTCCCCCACTCTTGAACAGCCAAGAGCAGAAAGACAGAAGCAAACATTTGGGGACTTTGATCTGCTGAGACCCTGAGCAGTCTCAGCTGAGAGGTGAGGACAAACTCCAGGGATAGTGGGGACAGAATTCCAGGCAAGGAGACAGTGAGGACAGACAGTGATTTTGATGTAACTCTGCGAAGGAGAGCAGAGAAGAGCCTGGTAATCAGAAGAGAGACTTAGGAGAACTTTTACAAAAAGGTGGTGATGTTATGCTTCAGGGACCTAGGAGGGGTAGATTGAGGGAGCAGATAACTGTAGGAAACAAAGTCACTGAGGAGAGGAAAGATGGGGAGACCTAGACAGAAGATGGGTCATCTTGGCTCCAGGGAAGCTCCAGGAAGACTGTCATAGATAGGGCAGTGGGAAGATGAGGGGTACCTGTTTCATTGGCTGCTTCTCCCTGCCCTCACCCCTTATTACGAGGAGTGAGGGAATTCACTGAGCATGAAGGGGACACAGAGAGTGGGGACCTAAGGAGGTGATATGATGTAGTCATTTTGGAGTCCAGGAAAGAGGACATCCCAAGGGTAATGGAGGCTTTCTGGGTGCTACCCACTGGCCATTGGAGGTCTGTGGGGGTGAATTTAAAACAAATATTTTTGGCACAGTACATGTTCTGTTGTTTTTTCCGGTAACATCTAGCTGTTAGGGTGCAGGCATGAAATGCCAGGTTAGTCCAGGTCTGGGGCTTTGGGAGGTCAGCCAAGGGAGGGAAAGGAATTGAAGGAGTCAAGGGTGATGATGGTGAAGGGCCTGGAAGTGGAAGCTGCCTACGAGAAAATTGATGGCATGGAGAGTGATGACCAGGGTTGGCTGGGTGGGCTCAGGGAGCCAGGGGTCCCCAGGAATAAAGAGGAAGTTTCCTGAGGGTGTTCCAGGCAGGGGAGCAGAATGAAGGGTATCAGAAAGGGGAAGGCTTTAAGCCATGATTTCAAAGGTAGTGCTGATGTCGGTGCTGGCTACACAGGAATGATGGCAAGATGGAGAAAGGTTCTTCTAGGAGAAGTAGAGGAACCAGGCTGGAAAGAGACTGAGTTGGGTGTCAGAGTCTTGCATGAATGAAGGAATGCCTAGGGACCACTGAAGACACAGAGGGAGGGTTCATGCATGGGTGGGTCTGATGCCATAAGCTCCCCAGGAACTAGGGTTTGGAAAGCCAAGGAAGGAAATGGTTTTAAAGTGGCAATGGTAAGCACAAAAGGACATCCATTAAGCTCCAGGCTTCTGAGAAATGAGGAAAAGGAGGGGAAAACCAAGCAAGGAACATCTTGCTGAAGGTTTGAAGGGAAAGTCATGTCATAAAGTGATGGTCAGGCTCATTTGGGGCTAAAAGATGTAAAGGGATTGTAAAAGAGAAGAATTTAAGAATGGAGGGAAATTTGCTGCCAGTATATGACAGGTCTCAGGGGGATGAGATAGGAAATTGGGTCAGACTAGAGGAGTAGGATGAGGCTCTAGGATGGGTGGGGGTCAATGGTGTGTGAGGAACGGTGGAATGGGTTCTGGTGGCCCCTTGGGGGAAAATATGGAAATTACTCACCATTACAGTCTCCACCATGGCCCCTCCTAGATGTCATGCCTTTGTACAGTTCCCTCCCGCAGTGAATGGGGCTGATCTGTGTGATCAGTAGCACATGGTGGAGGTGTTGGCGAGTGATTTACAAGGTGAGGTCATAAAAGGCATTGTGATTTTTGTCTTGGTCTCCAGGATTGCTCACTGTGCCATGAGGACATGCCATCACTCTGCAGAAAGGCCATGTGTGGAGGGACGGAGGCCTCGAGCCAGCAGCCTGCACCATTTTTCCAGCCATGGGAGCGAGCCATTGTGCAAATGCCCCTCCACTAGGCTTATTTGAAGAATTTTAGAATTTTAGCTCTTAAGTTTAAATCTTGAATCCACTTTGAGTTCATTTTTATTTATGCTGTGAGGTAAGGGTCCCACATAATAATTTTGCATGTGGCTGTCCAGTTACCCCAGCCTCATTTGTTGGAAAAACTGTTATTTTCCCTTCTCCATAGTCTGCTCTCTTGGGCAGCTGCGAGGGCCTCAGCTCTCCAGCGTCTTGGAGGTGGGGTAGCCTCACAAGGAATCAGGAGTGAGGGACTCCCTCTTCTCTCTGGTGGCATGGGGCTATTGCACAGGACCCTGGAGACAGACCTGGAACTAGAACCTGCGTCTCGTGTCCCCTGTTTTTCCAAATTCACTCACTGGGAGTGATGACACAAGCTATGTCTGCCCTTGGCTTTCGGTTCTGCTTAGATACATACATGAGGAAGACAGCTGTTGTCTATTGGCATAAGGGTCTAGCTTGTCCTCTGGAAAATAATTTGCCCAAAATAATGAGAGAGTCAGGACCTTAGACTGGGTTGGAGCAAACCTCCCGATGCTGGAAGGCAGAGTGAGGTCCTGTGCAGCTCCAGCACCCACTTAGGTCCTGCTCTGCCTCTCAGACTCCCCTCACTCCACACTCCGGGGGGGGGGGGGCTGCACACATGACTCCAGGTGGCTTCCCTAGGTCCCTGGGAGACATTGGAAGTCCCACAGAGACCTGTCCCTGTGGGCAGAGAGCACCTAGGTGCCTGTGTACACATAGGACTCCCTCTGCATGGTCCCAAAAGAAGTGTGTGAGGTCATATTTTCCAAAGGGGATAGAGTTCTCACTATTCTTCTGGTAAAGGCTAGAGTGACAGAAATACCTTTGCTGAAATTGGGAGCCACTACTACTCCGGGGCTGGCACAGGTGGTGGCCCGAGAAGCAAGGTCCTTCTATCTCCTCATTCTGGTCAAGGTGGGGCCAGGTGCAGGGAGAGGCAGAAAGGGCCCACACACTGCTTCTCCCTTAAGGGACTTGATGACCAGTGGGGAATACCGAACATGTCATTTATGATCAATAAGCATCGTGATAAAGATAGCACTCAGTAGGAATGCAGGCTTCCTGGGGGAGGTGAATTCTGAGTGGAGTTTGGTGATTTCATAAAGAAGATGGGAGGGGTGTTGAAATCTCAGGGAGCTGGGAGAGCCAGTCTAGGCATTGGGAGAGTTTAGAACATTCTCTTCCACCTTTTTCATCCACCTCCACCCACTCTTTCTTTTTCTTTCTTCCTTTCTTAGATTTTACTCATTTATTTTCAGAGAGAGGGGAAGGAAGGAAGAGAGAGAGGGAGAGAAACATTGCTGTGTAAGAGAAACATCGGTTCATTGCCTCTTGCACTCCTCCAATCAAGGACCTAGGCCTGTGCTGTGACTGGAATCAAACCTGTGGCCTTTTGGTTCACTGACCAGCACTCAGTCCACTGAGTCACACCAGTCAGGGCTGCCCACTTTCTCTTTCCTTCTGCCTTTCTTCATTTGTTTCTCTTTTCCCACCTTCCCTGAATTCAGTTTGCTAGCCTCCCTCATCCATACCCTTTCCCCAGTCCAGGCCCATAACTCAACAGGTCTGGGTCTCTGTTAAGTGCCAGCTCCTGTGTTCATTGATGCCAAGGGAAAGGAGATCTTTTCAGTACTGCTACCAAATCAGGAGAGACCAGCGGAAGAGGGTAGTGAGCCTCTATAGACACACAGTCCTGACCTTTCTGAGTAGTTACACCCACGTGGCACCCGCAGACCCAGCCTCTGCAGCCCCAGGTAGAACACATGCTCATGCTTATTTTGTTTTGTTTCAGAGCACTAGTTTTTTGTGTGAGGATAAAAACTATATATGCTACTGCATGTTCTTTTTAAGTATTATTACATAAGTGATGCACTGCAGAAAAATTAGTTCCTACAAATAAGACAGGTCGGTAGCATTGTAAGAGGATAGGACCGGAGTGTGTAGAAGTGAGGTGGGGGGTGGGCAGGGCAGTTTTCCTCAGCACATGGTGCTATGTTAGTATTTGCTATTATTATTATTGGCAATTAAAGAAAAAAAGAAAAGAAACTGAAAAACCTTACCTATAATTCGGTGGTCCTGAGTTAAATCTTACTGTAAATCCTTAGGGATATATCCTTTCAACTTTTGTCCTGTGAATATACTCTATAAACACAGGGTGGGGAAAAATTTGGTTTACAGTTGTAAGCATGCAAAGCACAGAATTCATTCTCGTAATATTATTTATCAATTATTGTATTTTCCATATGAACAACTGTAAACCTACTTTTGCCCCACTCTGTATGGTTGGTTCTGCAACGTGTTATACAATATGCTCACAACTATTTATTTTCCCGGTTAGTCACTTACGCTTACACTTGTCTTACTAGCAAGGAATCCAGAATCTTGGGACCACCCTGAATTATCCCAGAACTTGGAGGGCTCGCACCATGCCTGTAATAGTTTGTGATTGAGCCATTACTTCTTCTGAACACATGGTGTCGCTATGGAAGTCTAGTCCCACTGGTCCCCGGGACACACTGCTAAATCATTTGAGTGAGTGATATTAGGTCTTTTCGATAATGTGCTCAACTCAGCCACCCTCCATGACCACCACCGCCACCACCATCACCACCTCCAGCCTGGAAAGCCCAAGCCTGCTGTTCTTGGTGTTCAGCATTTCTCTTTCCTGCACATTTCCCACTAGGTGGGGTGTCCCCCAACTTCAGGAGTCCTGGGTTAGGACAGTTTCTGGCACCTCCTAGATCCACCCAGAACCTCAATTTTTCCTTTCCTCCTTAGTTATCCACACTAGGAGCTTGCTTAAAGCCCCCAAACATAAAGGGTCAAATTACACCCCATATTCTGTGAATGTGGTTGCTCACTCACTCTTGTAGGGCAGGTGACCATCTCAGGTGTCTCAGGTGCTGCGGTGGTTTGCAGTCTATGGAAGATGTTTGCTTACTCAGTGGCTGCTTTCCTTTCCTTTCTTTCTCACCAACAGACGCAGCCTCCCTCTCTGGCTGCTGGGGCACTGACATGTGACTGGAACCTGGCCAGTGAGTCCTGAGGAAATGTCAGCTGGGGAATCCCCAGGAAAGACATTCCTCCCTGGTTAGGTACACATGAACACACGTAAGGAGGAGTCTCCTTCCGTCTCATGTGTGAGATGACAAGCCTCAGGATGAAGGCTGTGGAAGCCAGCCTGCAAGATGATCTCCTGTGAGCTTCACTGTCTGGTGTTCATGCCTTTATGTGGTGCCCTCCCACAGCAAATTAGGGCTGGCTGGTGGGGCCAAGAGAATACAAGGAATGCAGACCTGGAAGGCCAGGTCATGGAAGGCAGCAGAATTTCTGCCTCCATCCTTATCAGATGGCTTCCTCTGGAGGAAACCAGACACTATACTATGAGGACTCTCAAGCAGCAGCCCTGTGGCGAGGAATCAACAGCCAGCACCAACCTGCCTGCCATGTGAGTGAGCCACCTTGGGGAAGGACCCTTCAGCTCCAATCAAGCCTGGAGGTGACTTCAGCCCCAGCTGACATCTCCCTGCAGCCACACAAGAGCCTCTGAGCCACAACATCAAATACTCTGCCCACAAATTCTTCACTCACTACAACTACAAGCAGTAATAAAGAACTATGGTTGTTCAAAGTCTTAACTTTTGGGGAGCATTTGTTTCGCTGTAAAAGATAAGTAATCAATGGCCAACACTGTAAAGAGTTCAGAAAGGAAAGATGGAAAATACTGGAGTCTTCAGTAATGTCTCCGTGCCTGGAGCTAACCAATCCTGAAACCTCCAACTTCCCGACTTCTTGTGATGGGAGACAGCGAACACCCTTGGGTTGGGTCTTCGGTAGCTTGCAGCCAAAAGGACACTTCCTGAGACTTTCTGAAGAGGGATTCCTAGGTGATTTCCTCTCCCCTCTTATTCTGTGAGGTTGAACATTTGTTTAAAAAAAAAAATGCAAATTTAAATTCTAACGGGAACCCCTCTGGAAGGGCCTCCCTGAAAATTAATCTCAAATGAACTTCTGTATTAGTCAGTTTATACTTACTTAGCAAGTAGCCAAGTAATTTATGATGGGCCAACTCATAAGTTTCTCTTGTATACATTTTTATAATTTTTACCTAAAAGGGGCCATATTGAACATGCCTTTTGTACACTCTTATTTTCTCTCAATCATCATATCCTGAACACACTTCAGATTAATATAGACTAACATGCAGAGTACAGAGGATATTGAGGGCAGTGAAACATATGCTGTATGATACTGTAATAATGAATCCATGTCTTACATTTGTAGAGGTATCATTATTTATTTGACCAATCCCACAAAACCTGGAATCTAGAATGTTGCTACTTTTTTGATTTTACAATCACCACATTTACTCTTTTTAGTAGTGGTAAAATATGCATAACATAAAATTTACCATTTAACCATTTTTAGCATAATTCAGCGGCAAAAATAATTCACCTTGTTGTGCAACCAACACCACTTCCCATCTTCAGAACTTTTTCATCTTTTCAAACTGAAACTCTGTACCCATTAAACAATAACTCACTATTACCAGCCTTTCCAGCTCCCCACCCCTGGCAAGCACCTTCTACTTTTTATCTATAACTACTCTAGGTACCCCACATAGCAGAGTCATACAGTATTTGTCATTTTACTTAGCATAATGTTCTCAGGGTTCATTCATATTATAGAATGTGTCACAATTTCCTGAATAATATTCCTTTGTATGGATATATAACATTTTCCTCATTCATTCATTCATTCATTCGTTTTTATTTTTTAAATATGTTATTCATTATTTTTAGAGAGAAGGGCAGGGAGGGAGGAAGAAAGGGAGAAAAGCATCAATGTATATATAGTTGCCTTTCACCTGCCTCCAGCTAAGGACCTGGCTGGAGACCTGATTTGCAACCTGGTTATGTGCCCTGGCTGGGAATTGAACCAGCGACCTTTGGGTGATTATCCACTAAGCCATCAACCAGGGCCCCTCATTCATTTATTTAGTGATAGACATTTAGGTTGTTTTGGACTTCCCTAATATCTCACAAAGGTTCACAAACGCCAGAAAAGTAGCATCTGGCCTCAGTGCGCCCTGCCCCTTTTACTAAGCAGCCCTAAGCCTGGCACTAGCAACAGCTGGCCTTGGTTCATAGCTCAGCCGTTTTCAGGTAGCTCCAAGCCCAGCACAAGAGGCAATCACCTGCAGATCACTTTGTAGTTCATATGAGGTGGCTGTGGGTAGACACAAATAGTGACTGACCTTGGCCCCCCGAGGCCCCCAAACTAATACACCTGGTGGCCAGTTTCAGACCACACCAGAGTGCCATCCAAGTACCTTCAAATGACACACCAAAAGGCAGTCTCAGCAGGCACCAGAGTCCAGCTAAAGCAAATCCTACTCCATGGGGTAAGACCCTGCACAACAGCTTCTCTGCTATAGTCATGGCCAGTCCTCACAGTCAGTCAGCCTGAGGGTCAGTCCCTCCCATTGGCATGCCAACAGCAATCAAGGCTCAACTACCAGGCGCACTGGGAGTACAGCTCAGGTGACCAGGGAGTCTGTACCTCTGAGCCCCAACAGGACACGTACTTCCAAGACCAGGAGGTGTAGCAGCTCTACCTAATACATAAAAGCAAACATAGAGAGGTCGCCAAAATGAGGAGACAAAGAAAGATGTCCTAAATGAAAGAAAAGAATAAAAGGCCTGAGAAAGAACTAAACAAAATGAAGTAGAAACAGATGCATAGTTATAAGGATGTTCAGCGATCTTAGTGAGAACTTAAACAAAGAGAGAGGACACATAAAAATGGAAACGGAAAAATACTAGGTCTGTCCAGAAAGTATCCAGCCACACACTATGAAAAATAAAGACATTTATTGAAGAAGGTACAAGGTGCAAGCAACATTGTATGTAGGACAGTGACACCCAAGTCCCCTTCAAAGTAAGCACCACGGGATCTTACACAGACCTGTCCTGGTCATCATCAGCTGCCCCATTGTGTTTTCCTAAATCTCATCAATGGTCCAAAATTTCCTTCCTTTCTAAGATGATTTTAGTTTTAGGAAAAGGTGGATGTCACAGGACACTAAAGCTGGGCTCTAGGGAGGCTGAGTCACCAGGGTGATTTGATGTTTTTGCCAAAATACTCTGCATGAGACATGATACATAAGCAGGTGCTTTGGCATGATGAAGCTGCCAGTTGCTAGTTGCCCAGAGCTGCAGCCTTCTGAATCATCCGAATAGTTTCTGTGGAGGAGTGTTCAAGCTTAATGCAAAGTTTGATGCAGGTTCATTGCTCTACTTGTTCAATCATTTTGAATGCCATGTCCAAACAGTACACATGCTCACTCAATGGTGTCTACTGCCCCAACTGACAGTACAGTGAAGTCATCATTGTTCATGCACATGCATTCCAGTCCACTCTCCTTGGCTGCCAGATTACATCGATGTTGTGCAAACCACTCTTCTTATATTAACAGTGGCTGGACTTTCCCCAGACAGACCTCATATACAAAGGAACCAGTTGGAAATGAGAATTCGTTAAAGGGAACCAATAACAATAGATTAGATGAAGCAGAAGATCAAATCAGTGATTTGGAAGACAAGGTAGCAGAAAACACTCAGTCAGAACAACCACAAGAAAAAGAATCCAAAGAAATGAGGATAGTTTAAGGGAACTCTGGGACATCAAGTGGACCAACATTTAATCATAGGGATACTAGAATGAGAAGAGAGAGAGAAAGGAATTGAAAACTTATTAGAAGAAATAATGATGCAAAACTTCCCTGACCTGGTGAAGGAAATAGACATATAAGCCCAGGAAGCACAGGGAGTCCCAGACAAGATGAACCCAAATAGAACCACACCAAAACACATTATCATTAAAATGCCAAGGGCTAAAGACTAAGAGAAAATCCTAAAAACAGCAAGAATCTTGGCTTGTATGGCTCTCTTGGGTAAAGGGGCAGGGGTTTGATTCCCAATCAGGGCACTTACCTGGGTTGTGGGTTCAGTCCCCAGTTAGGGCACATGAGAGAGGCAACTGATTGGTTTTTCTTTCCCTCCAGGGTTCAAATCCCTCGTTTATATCTTTTATGTGGGCAGCCAGATCTCCCCGCAGTGGTCAGATCTCTAGGAGACACATCTCACTTCCTGTCCTGTGAAGCTTCTCTCCCTCACTGCAGCCACTGCAGCTGCCACAGCCACAGACTAGATCAAGGGGACCATAGTGTTCAGTCACCCAGGGTGAGGGACAGGGGCAGGCCCCAGAGGCTGGGGATGGTGAAATCTCACCATTGAGGTTGTGGTGGGCTCGGCAGGAACCTATGATAAGATGCTTAGCAGTTAGGGCAGCCGCCTTCAGCTTGGGAGGCCGGGAGACCACAGGAAGTGACTTGGTGCAGAACTGATGCATCTTCACCCCTGCGTGCCTCCTGGGACAGAAGCTGCAGGCTGGCAAGGTGTGGGACATGTCCGAGGAGTGTCAGGAGCCTGGGCCAGAGGAACTTCAAGACCAGTCCCAGGGGTCAGGTGGGCCCTCTGGGGCTTTGGGCTCAGGTCAGTGTCCCCCTCCAACCACACCTGCCCCCTGGAGCCTGCCCCGTTGGAGAGCTTATGTGGCTGCGGCGGTGCTCTGCTACACCAACCTCCTGAACTACATGAACTGGTTCATCATCGCAGGTGAGGAAGGGGACAGGCATCCTGGGCCCATCTACCCATTGGCTGCCCTACCCACCACGGTGGCCTTCCATCCAGCAAGCTTTCTTTTTGCGGAGCAAATCCCTGCTGTCCTCACCCCTAGCCATGCCAATCTAGTTTCCCAATCCAGCCCCAAATTAAGAGTATGCGCACAGCTGTGGGTGCATGGTGGTAGCGGGTGGGTGAGGACAACAGGGAGGACTGAGCCTTCAGGCAAAGACCTGGAGGTTTTGGGTGGAATGCCAGGGTGAGAATGTGGAGGACAGGGAAGCCTGGCCTGGCTCCCAAGCAAGAAATAGCTTGCTGGGTATTTGTGAAACAGCTGCTGCTTGCAAACCTTGCACATTCTGCCTTCCTTCCTGTAGGCCCCAGGGTTCAATCTCCTCTGTCACCCGCTCTTTCACCTATTCATTCATTCATTCAGGATTCAACCTCGTCTATGTCACTAATTCATTCAAGATCAACTGAGCACTAACTACGGACAGGACCCTCTGGGTGGGCCTTGGGGACTCAGGGGAGGGGAAGTCGATCTCCTTGTTTCTAAATTCAGGAATGACCATCTCATAGGGCAGAGTGAGAAGCTCATTAACAAGGTTCTTGCAAAGCAAAAATGCAGCCAGATGAGGAAGATACCAGCTGGCCTGGGGAGCTCAGAGGTGGCACCTGCAGTTGTTGGGCATCCCTGTGACCAGCATGGCACACCAGAGAGCGGCTGTGGAATGAACTGGACTCAGGGGTTGCAGACAGCCCCAGACCCAGTGTCTGTCTTTGACTAGCTCAGAGGGACACCGAACACATGTCCAAGTAGCTCTAACACAGGTAGAGTTGGGTGAGAGTCAGCGGAGCAGCCCAGGATCAGTGATGGAGGGTTCTGGTAGAATTCGTATTTGATCTGAGCCTTTGAAGGCTGCGAAAATTGGCAAGGCGGGGAATGGGGTGAGGCAAGAGTGTTCAGAGAGAGTGGGTCAGCAAGAGCCAGGGCACATGGGGCAAAACTGTACTGTCTGATCAGGTATGGTGAGTGGGGAGAAAGCAGGAAATTATTCTAAAAGGGGGGTTGGAGCCAGGTAATAGTTTTTTTTTTGCTGTCAGGCTAGGAGCCTGGACTTTCTGCTGAAGCAATGGAAAAGCATGGAAAATGTTCTTAAGTGGGGGTGGTGGGGGTGGTCTATAATCAGATTTGAGGCCCTGATGGAAGCATAGGGAAACAGGAAGTCAGTTTAGAGGCAGCTGCAATGGATTAGGCCAAAGCTGAGGAGGCTGAATCAGAGGGTGGGAGGAGGGCATGAAGGGGAAGGGATGGGCAGGGCACAGGTGACAGCAAGGCCCTGTCACGGGTATAGAGCTCTCTGAGCCTGATGGGCTCGGGTCCCTGCTCTCACTGCCACTTGTCCTGAGGGGACTCTGACCGGGTGTCAGACCTTGAGTTCTGCCTGCCTAAGGCCCCTCCCTTGTTGGGACTTCCCCTGGCTGTGTGAGAAGCAAGGCCGTTATTGGGGTTAAGGAGAAGTGAAACCAAGCAGAGTGTGAGGGGACTGTTGGGGACAGGCAAGTCTCCCCGGGACTGGGATTCGCCTGTTGGAAGCCAAAGTGACAGCTTAAAGATGAAAAAATGAGCGTGTGTCCAAGCCTCCAGAGCACCACAGGGCTGCAAGGGGCCTGGGAGCAGACCAGGGCGAGTCCTCATTCCTAAACATGGAAGATGAGCGTGATGAGAGAGAATTTTTATTTAGCTATTTACTTTGCTTATCTGCTTGTCTATTTTTCGCTTCAATGAATATGTCTTATTCGTGTAATTAAAAATATTAAAAGGAAGGTAAAAGACATATAGGTTGGTATGCCTAGATGCCGTGGCAATTGGGCCCAATGTACATGTCTGAACAAAAATCTTACTTCATTTCTCTGATCCTTTCATTTTTCTTCACCTGCTGACAGGTCTTGGAGGTGTGGATGGGGTGGGGGGCTTTACTCCTCTCCTCCACCCTGTGGGCATTTCTGCAGGGCCCCATGGGGGGCTTCCGCCCCTTTCTGTAACACTGGGGTGAAAGGATGGACAGCCTCTGGCTGGGATTCAATCCCAGCTCCCCCATTTCTAACTGTGCAACCATGGCTGGCTGGAGTCTCTGTTTCCTCATCTATGTCATAGGGACATGACAGTCCCCATTTCTAAGGGAAACACTGCAGTGTCAGCTCAGGGTCTGGCCCCCAGGCATCTCATAATTCAATAAAAGTAATGAATGTTCTTCCTCATGACAGGGCCAGAGTCTCACAACTCAGATAATTAGGTGCTTAGAGCTGTGACTATCTTTTTCTTTTCTTATTTTTTTAAAATGTATTTTATTGGTTATACTGTTACAGTTGTCTCAATTTCTTTTTCCTTTGCTCCCCTCCACCCAAGACCTCCCTTCCCTTCTCAAATCCCACCCTCCTTAGTTCATGTCCAAGGGTCATGCATGTAATTTCTCTGACTTCACCCTTTCCTATATTATTCTTAACTTCCCCTTCCCCCGTCCATCTTGTACCCACCAACTATGTTTCCTAATCCCTGCACCATTTCCCCATTTCTCCCCCTTCCCCCTCCCAGCTGATAACCCTTCCAATGATCTCCATACCTATGATTCTGATCCTATTCTAGTTTTTGTTTAGTTTGTTTTTATTTTTTAGATTCTGTTGTTGATATATGTGAGTTTGTTGTCATTCTAATGTTCATAGTTTTAATCTTCTTTTTGTTAAGTAAGTCCCTTTAACATTTCATATAATAATGGCTTGGTGATGATGAACTCCTTTAGCTTTACCTTGTCTGGGAAGCACTTTATCTAAAATATACCAAAAGGTTGAAGGGATTTCAGGGAGCAGAACCTGGTGTCAGGAGACTTGATTCCTCTTTCTGCATTAAGCTGAGCAAACACTGCATCGGCCTGTGGCCTCTAAGACCCTGCTAGGTCTTAGAGGGACTTTAGAGACCTGGCTAGTACCGAACAAGTAGCCTACCAGCTCTTGACCTCAAGGAGCTGGGGTCAAGGTCAGGCCTAAACCTACTATCTCTGAAGCTTTCACATGCACTCTCATGTCTGTGTGCTCACGCCTCTGGAAGAACATGCTTTGGTGTAAGTATGTGCAGGCCAAGCTACATATATCTTTGCAGGTACATGCCCATGCATGCATACAAATGTTTGTGAATATCTGGAGTTTGTACTGGAGCAGGGCTGCTGTGCTGCACAATCCCGGGACTTTCGCTTCCACTGGAGTCTAAGTGAATGGCTGTGCCTTGTGCAGCGACAGGGAGCTGCCTCTCACTCTGGCAATGACATGAATGGCAGCTCTGCACATACGTATTCACATGTATGCTTGTGGGTATGTGTTTACACATACATCTCAGTGCATATGTGTATGTGTAAGTGGGTGTGTGAGACTGGGCTTACATGTGTGTGAGCAGGCTCCTAAGTGTATGCATATCTGAGCCTCTGTGGGTGTATATCCCTGGGCATTCTTGATTGTATGTGTGTATGTGGATCTGAATGTCTGTGTCTGCATGACTACGTGTCTATGCTGGGAGTACATGCTATGTGTGAATGTGTGTGCATAGTTGGGGCCTTTGGGATGCATGTTTCTGCATGTGTTTCATGTGCACATATCTCTCTGTGTGCCTGCTCATGTGTATGTGTGTGCATGTGACTGCATGCATGTGTAGGAGAGGGGGAAAGAACAGTGGGTGGGCCTGGGTGCCACGGCCTGTGCTGTGCTGTTCAGCTGTGCCCTGCCTAAATGTGGTGGCAGTGCCTTAGAGGCCCAGTGGGCAACTTTCCATCTCCTGAGTGCTGTCTGTCTGTCCACAGGAGTGCTGATGGACGTACAGAAGTTCTTCCACATCAGTGACAGCAGCGCTGGTCTGCTTCAGACAGGTAAGGAGCGAGTCCTGGCTGTGAAGCTGGGGCAGGCTCATGCTGGGCTGGGGTCTTCCGGGCAAGCCCTGTTCTGTGCCCAGCTATAGCTGCTGGAAGACGGGGGCCAGGCTGAGCCCCACTAAGTCTCCTGGCAGAGGAAGGGGCACTGCAGATGGTGGCGGTGGGTGTGAGGGGCAGTCCAGGTAGCAGAGGCGATGGCACAGGCTGAGACCTCATGCTTGAGCAGCCCCCTCTGGTTTGAGTGTAGGTCCTGCCCAAGAGCAGAGGGAGCTGGGACTGGAAAGGGCTCCTGAGCTTCTGATCATAGCCATGCAGTTTGTCATGCCCTCCTTCATGTTTGTTCAGCTCAGCTGGGTTCTAGGGACTGGGTAGGGGACTGAGAAATCCTGACACCTGCTTTCCTTTTGTGGACCTGAAAAGTCTGACCACCAGGACACACGGATAGACAGAGACACCCCCCAACCACCACCACCACCATGGGCTCATAGGGGATCTGGGCCTACATGCACCTCTAGTCCAGCTTCAGTGAGCAACTATACATCCCATTTTAAGGAGGGGCAGTTGAGATCATGAATACCTGAATGGTGACACATGCATTCACCCCCCACCCCCGCCATATGTGTGCACACACTGCCACAACTTAGATACATGTGTTAACATACGCAGCCAGTAACTAGCACATGCACGCATGGTTCCTCCTCCTAACAGTCCACTACCTCGACACTTCAGAATAAGGTCTCAACCTGGGGTACGGAGACCCCTGGAGAGACATGAAAACTTTCCAGGAGCTGCAAGAGCAGAGCTTGAGAAAACCCATTTATAGATCCTCAAGCCTGTATATTTATTTTCTAAAATGGATCTGCCTGAGAACAAGCCTCTGGTTGGCCTTTGGTTCTCTCCTTTCTCACCTTCTCTTTAATAATCACCCATCCACCATTTTAAAAGGAAACTTCACTTCCCCTCTTTTCTAAATTTTACTATGGTGCACACTGCCCTGGGTATAAAAACCTCCAGGGAGCCAGACAGAGGGACTCCTTGCAGATGCTTGGCTTCTGTTGGGGCTTTGGCTGGGGAGGACCAAGGAGCAGAGCAGACAGACAGTCTGTGGAAACCCATGGCAAGATGCCAAGCCTCATCTCCCTGTCTTGCTGGTGTGTGGCAGTCTGCTATTTATCTATGATTTAAAATTCAGAAGTGAGAAGCTGGTCTCCAGGATAGGTGTCCGCACATAGACAATGAAGCCAACATCTTAACATCTTTCTTACAGACAACTAGTCTGTTTGTCTGATTGATTTGGCAAATAAGGACTGTTTGTTTCTTTAATCCTCATCCAAGGATATGTTTATTGATTTGAGAGAGGGGGGGGGGGAGAGAGAGAGAGAGAGATGTGGGAGAGAAACATCAATCAGTTGCCTTCTCTACTCACCCCAACTGGACATCAAACCCATAACCTACACATGTGCCCTGACCAGGAATTAAACTCACAGCCTTTTTTGGTGTACAGAATGATGCTTCACCAACTGAGGCACCTGGCCAAGACAGGACCAGCTTTCCTCATTAGATTCTATGGCAGGTATTTCCCATAAACTGAATGAACTTGATCTGCAGCCTCAAGGATCTGGGTGAAAATATAAATACAATAATATTGCAAATCACATCTTTTGCAAGTATATAAACTTATGATAAAATGTTTTGAATGTCATACTTCACAGAGATAGAAAAAATACTTCAAAAATTTATATGGAGCCAGAATGCCCATGAATAGCCACAGCAATCTTGAGAAAGAAGAACAAGGTAGGAGGAATCACAATACCGGACATCAAACTATATTGCAAGGCAACTGTAATCAAAACAGTCTGGTACTGGCATAAGAATAGACATATAGATCAATGAAACAGAATAGAGAGCCCAGAAATAAACCCAGGACTCTATAGTCAATTAATATTCAACAAAGGGGGAAGGAACATAACATGGAGTGAAAACAGTCTCTTCAACAAGTGGTATTGGGAGAACTGGACAGCAACGTAAAAAAAAATAAAACTAGACCACCAACTTACACCATACACCAGAATAAACTCAAGATAGTACTTAAACATAAGCAATGCCACCATAAAGGTCCTGGAGAAAAATATAGGCAGTAAAATTTTAGATATCCTATGTTTACTGATACTTCTCCAAGGGCAAAGGAAATAAAAGAACAAATAAACAAATGGGACTATATCAAACTGAAAAGTTTCTGTTCAGCTAAAGAAAACACATGCAAAATTAAAAGGGAACCAACTGTATGGGAAAACAGATTTGCCAATGACACCTCACACAAGGGTTTGATATCCAAAAAATATAAAGAACTTATGCGACTCAACATCAGAGAGACAGACAGTCCAATTAAAAAATGGGCAAAGGACCTTAACAGACAACTCACTGAGGAAGATATACAAAGGGCCCAGAGGTATATGAAAGAAGGCTCAACATCACTAGCCATCAGAGAGATGCAAATTAAAACCACAATAAGATACCACCTCACCCCTGTCAGAATGGCAATCATCAGCAAATCAACAAACAACAAGTGTTGGTGAGGATGCGGGGCAAAGGGAACCCTCATACACTGTTGGTGGGAATGTAGGCTGGTACAGCCACTGTGGAAAACAGTATGGGGTTTCCTTAAAAAACTAAAACTGGAACTGCCTTTTGAGCCAGCAATTCCACTACTGGGACTATACCCAAAGAAGCCTGAG
>PVIW01008161.1:26305-64072 GCA_004026585.1 Noctilio leporinus
TCATAGCGGCACTATTTACAATAGCCAAGTGCTGGAAACAGCCTAAGTGCCCATCAGTGGATGACTGGATCAAAAAACTTTGGTACATTTACACAATGGAATTCTATATAGCAGAAAGAAAGAAGGAACTTGTACCCTTTGCAACAACATGGATGGAACTGGAGAGTATTATGCTTAGTGAAATAAGCCAGTCAGTGAAAGACAAATACCATATGATCTAACCCATTTCAGGACAATAATGAACAAAACAAACAAATAAGCAAAACAGGACCAGATACATGAATACAATGAATAGACCTTCAGTGGGAAGAGGGGAGTGGGGAGGAAGAGGCAAAGAAGGGGAGCAGTTTAGTCAAGAAGCTAGTATGGAAGAACCATGGACATGGACAACAAGTGGGATTGACTTCGGAGGGGAGTGGGTGGGTGGGGAAGGGGACAGAAGAGAGTAAAAAGGGGATGGATGTAATACAACAACAATAAAATTAAATTAAAAAAAGAATGTGCACTTAACAATATATAAATCATACCTCAATAAAGAAAAAATACCATAAAAAATGTTTTGAATGTCAGTAGAAAATATGTGAAGCAGTGCATAGTTCTATAAACTTTTTAAGAAACACCAAGCAAAAGAGTAAACTGCTTTAGTTCTGCAAGTTGCTCCTGTCTCAGGTTGGCTGGGACTGATTTTCCTTCATAATTGTAGCTAAAGAAAGACTATCTCAGCTCAATGCCCACAAACTTCTAGATAAAATAGATAATAATAGCTGAGTCAATATTTCCCTTTCCTCGTTCTTACTATAAAATTCTTACTACAAGGCCGATGATAAGTGAGATACTATGGCAGGAGGGGTATGTGTGTGTGTGTGAAAGAGAAAGACAGAGGGACAGAGACAGAGAGACAAAAAGGGAGAAATGAAAGGGAAGAAAAGGAAGGGAGGGAGGGAGAGAAGGAAGGAAGGAGGAAGGAAGGGAGAGATTGTGTGAATGTGGATATGCGAGTTTGTGGATGAAGGGAAGGGCCATCTCTGCAGAAACACCCCAAAAGGTCTACAGAAAGGGAAGTGGGCTGGGGGCCTGATGACCAGGCTTGTCTCCAGTGACCAAAGGTGAGTGTTTTTACCTTTCTAAGTTGCCAAGCAATGGCCTGAAGACCCACCCTGCCATCTGTCCACAGGGCTGCAGTATGAAGGAAACCCCTTGAAGGGGGATCAAGCTATAAGAGTAGGGTAGAGCGAAGAGGGACATAGTGGTTAGACCCCCTCCCTCCCAATTGTAACAGAGAAATTGCTGGAGTTAGTTAATTGATTAATAATATTGAAACGAACAAGGATGTGGCCCTAACCACGTGCCAGGCACCATTCTAAGTGCTTTATGATAGGAACTCACTCAATCCTCATAACAATCCCATGAGGCAGGTACTATTATGCCCATTTTACAAGTGCTAATCTGAGGCTCAGAGCAGCTTTGGGGCTTGCTGAAGATCACATGGCTGGTGAGGGAGAGAGCTGGGATTCTACTCCAGCAGCTGCCTGAAGAGTCCCTGTGTTAACCTGGTGCTTCTTGATTACTCACTTCCCACCTGGCTACAGAAATTACTTGAATTTAGAGATGTTAGAAAGGAAAGGAGTGCCTGCCTTTTCCTGAGGGGCAGTCTCTCCGTCTCAGAGGCAACTGCATAGTTAAGGGGCTCATGTCCTGTGAAGGACCCCAGCCCCAAATCTCATAAAAGTATTAGATCTGGGGAAGTGGTTTTACAACCTTTGGGTAAGAAAGATAGGCATTAACAAGACATGAGACTTGTTATAAATTTCCCTAGAGGAAGGTTATAAATTTCACTACATCAAAGCTAAACTCTTCTGGGTCATGGTGATTGAAACTGTAAATACAGTAATTAATATCAAGGAACATTTATGAGGCATTTATATAAAACCAGTCAAGGCCTTTTATATGCTTTATTTTATTTAATCTTATGAGGCAAGTACTCTTACTATTTCATTGTGTAGTTGATGAAAGGGGACAGGAGAGTTAAAGCGTTTGCCCAGTGTCACACAGCTAGGGAATGGTGCTGTTGTGATGTGAAATCCTTGCATTTGAAATCCTTAAAACAAATATGAAGGACTGGAGAAATTATTTCCAAACAACAAAGAGCCCAATAGAAAAATGGGCAAAGGATGCTCAGCCTCACTGGGAATAGGATACAGATAAAAACATCAGCGAGACGCCACTTGTTTTTCAACCATTAGGTGAACAAAAATAAAGTGATTGATCCTATCAAGTGTCACAAGAGTGCTGGCATATGCTTCAATGCAAGTGTAAATTGATACAGCCTTTTTTTGAGGCCTATTTTGGCAGTAGCTATTAAAATTATAAATGCCATTGACACCAAAGACCATTCTCTGTGGAGTATTAGGTTGAACCATATTAAATTCTCATTTTTGTAGGTCAAAACTGCCCTAATTTCGGCAATTTCACATGGCTCCACCTAATATAGGAGGAGTGGGAGGGGCTGGAACCTTAGCGGGGGGAGGAGAGGGGGAGTCTGCATACTCTTTGGGCTTGGGAAATGTCAATCATATGTGCTCATGAATGGAGATCTAGGTGGTGGGCGGGGCCCTCCAAAGCCTAAGGCCCATGGATGGTGGGGTCAGGTGGGGAGGGTCCAGACTTTCCCCTGACACTAGCAGACTCTCTGAGTCCTGCCAGGAGACCTCCTTGAAGGGGGAAAGCAATTTACTTAAGGAACAGAAGCAATGAAGATACCTATCCCTGTGGTAGAGCCCTGCAAAAATGTGACAGTTTCTTTGTCTTCACAGAATAGCTAATAGTATTCATTATCCAGCTGCCAGTTCTTAAGGGTTTACTTTTTAAAGAGGCTATAAATATAACTGACAGTATCAGGGGAATGTTTTACCTACTTAGGAAAATCAATGTATTTCTAGCCTCTAGGAATCACTGTGTTCATTCTAAACAATGCTCACCTGCCTCTCCAAGAGGGCCCAGGCAGACCACCCATACCTTCTTGTCATCCTTCACTCTCAGCAAGGGTTGTGACAGCAAAATCAGACCAGTCCCAGCAACAGGCTCACAGAGGGCAGGAGTTCCAGCCAAGCTAAGGCTCTGGTGTGCCCTGACCACTGGCAGCTCTGTGCCAGGCTCCATGGTCACTTCTCTCTCACCTTGACGCAGCCTCCAACGCATGTGGGAGTGGATGTGGGGGTTGTTGATTCCACCAGTGCTGGGTGATGATCAGAGAGGTAGAGTTAGTGACCCAAGGCCACACAGCCCAGCTCCCTGAGTGTGGACAATAGATTATGTGCTAGGAGGGGGTTGAGGGTTCACCTTATCTTTTCCTCTTTTTGACCTTGACCCACTCACTGCCCTCTGTGGGCCTGCTGGGCCCATCTGCCCACCCCCTTGGTAGGCAGGTACATGCTGCCCCTTGCCTGTCCCTTCCAGTTTTTACCGTCTGTCTGCTGCTGTCAGCACCTGTGTTTGGCTACCTGGGCGACCGACACAGCCGCAAAGCTACGCTGAGCTTTGGGATCCTCCTCTGGTCAGGAGCAGGCCTCTCCAGCTCCTTCATCTCCCCTCAGGTAGGTGCCCTCACCCTTGCACAGGCCCCAGGGAACTTTGTTCCACTGGCTGCAGGAGAGCTGGGTGGGGCTGCTTCTGTTCCATTCAAGGCTTTCTGGGGATTGCTTTCCAGGCTGAGAGGAGTACATTTGCTTTGATTGATTGATTTGAGAGAGAGAGAGAAACATGGATTTGTTGCTCCACTTACTCGTATATTCTTCTGTTGTTGACTCCTGTATGTGCCTTGACAGGGGATGCAATCTGCAACTGTATTGGGACAATGGTCTGACCAACTGACTACCCAGCCAAGGCCCGCCCGTTAGGCTTTCCTAACAGGAGCCTTCCTCTCTTGCCTCTCCTGCTGCTGCTAGTGGCTTCATTTCCGCTGTCCGCGCTGGGGGTGGGGGTGAGGTAACTGCTACTGTCTGGGGGAACTGGCCTGGTTAGCAAAGGTGATGCTCTGGAGAAGGGCTCCTCTGGGCTGGGGCCAGCAGGTGCTGCAAGGTGCCAGCAGGGGGCACCCGTGTGATTTGGGGGAACCAGGGCTGGGAGAATAGCAAGGTGCCTGTCACTGAGCCCCTCTGACAAATCCTTGAGTCCTGTGCCCTGTAAGTGATTTCTGGAACTCACTTTGTTCTTGCGCCTGCTTGCCAGTATTCCTGGCTCTTCTTTCTGTCCCGGGGAGTCGTGGGCACTGGCACAGCCAGCTACTCCACCATCGCGCCCACCATTCTGGGTGACCTCTTTGTGAGGGAGCAGCGGACCCGGATACTGGCCATCTTCTACATCTTTATTCCTGTTGGAAGGTTGGTATCACCCTGGATCCACCTCCTGGGGTTGGTAAACTGAGGCCCAAAGGTGTCAGAACAGAGGCTGGGCTGGGGGAGGATACATCAGACCAGGAGGGCTGGGATTTAAATCCCAACTCTACCCCTTCCTCACCAGGCCACTCTCCCTTTGAGCCTCAGTTCATCCTCTGTAAATGAGGACGATGATACTGGTAGGTGTGGTGAGGATTAGAGAGAATAAAGATGTTCCTTACATGCTAGTACACCTTGCGGGTGGTGAGAAAGAGCAGCCTGGCAGTTCTGCTTATTGAAGCGGGGAGGCTGGCTCTGGGAGATGAGGCAGGGAAGTGCATTAGGGCCAGGCAGTGTACCCCACAATGGGGTAGGACAGAGTGGGATTTACGCTTATGCTCCTGAGCTCTGACCCTGGTTTCCTAAAATCCCTGACTCAGGCAGGGCTGAGCCTTGGGTGAGGTAAGACGTCCTCATATAGGGAAACAGGGGACAGTGACACTGGGGATGGGCTAGGAGCCAGAGGTCATTGGTGACTAGACCAAGGGCAGTGGACATCTGGGCCTCATGTGGCTCACTTTTCCCAGAGAAGGGCAATGAGCTGCAGAGAGCCAGCTCCCCGGGGTAGGGGCACCTTGGTTCAGCCTTGGGGCCTGGAGCCACTTCTCTGCCCTCACTGCCCATTCCCTTTGCTCCTCTGTTGCAGTGGTCTGGGCTACGTGCTGGGGTCAGCTGTGAAGGCGCTCACTGGGAACTGGCACTGGGCCCTTCGAGTGAGTCCAGCTTCCTTTTCTTCACTCTGCTTTGCCCCTGGGCCGGCAGGGACTTTCCAGCCTCCAGTGGCCTTAGCCACTTGGCACGTTAAATGGCGCCATGGGAGGGTGGTCTGACGTCAGCAGCTTCAGACATTTGGAACCTCACTTGGAACATGGATGTGGAAGTCATGGCCCTGGGTTCAAATCCTGGCTGCTCAGTTTGCCAGCTGTGTGACCTGAAGCAGTCACCTCCCTCTTAGGAGCCTCACTTTGTGCGCCTTGTGAAAGCGGGAGCAAATGCTGCCTTTGGGACTCTTGAGGATTAATGAGCCAAGAGATGGAAAGATACTAGGGCAGGATTGGAATGGCAGATGGAGGGGAGAGGGGCAGTTATGGTGGCAGCAAATACACAACAGTCAGGCCCGGTGTAGTCTGGGCTCCCGTTCTCAGCCATGTCAGGCCCGTTGCTCAGCAGTGTCTGTACTGGACAAACAGGTATTGAATCAACTCCTAAGGGGACAATACTCTCCGAAGAGGCTGTACTGTCAGGGGTGAATAAAAGTGCTGTCAGGTTGCGTAACCAGCAACTAGGAAATGATCCCTTCCCCCCAACTCACTCAGGAGCCTGGACCACAGAGTTCAATCACCCTAGAGTCTCTGGGCCACAGGGGTATGTGGCACTGAGTTCCCTGGGCCCTCCTGTCCTTAGATCATGCCCTGCTTGGAAGTTGTGGCCTTGATTCTGCTTATTGCGCTAGTTCCAGACCCGCCCCGGGGAGCTGCTGAGAAGCAGAGGCAGGTGGCCCCGGGGGGCCTGAGGAGCAGCTGGTGCGAGGATGTCAGATACCTGGGGACAAAGTGAGTGCTCCTGTTCCTCCCTGCTTGTCACCCAAAACCTAGCTGTCTGCCCCAGCATCCCTGACCTCCCCCTTCCTGCCTCGAGGTAGCCCTCCGTGGCCATCCAGTCCAACGTTCACAGCCGTCTTTCTCCTCCGAGCTCCCACTCATCAACTGAGATGCCCCTTTCTCACTTGGAGGCCCCCTTCCCCCAGCCATGTGGCAGAAGAATATGGGCTGGGAGGGAGGGAGGGGAAGGGGAGGGAGGTAGCATGAGCTCCAGCCTTGGCTCTGCCACTGCCTTATCCCTAAGTGACCTGAGACTTGGAACCTAACTTCCCTCATTTATTCAATGAACATAACTCTCCAGCCTTGCCTGCTTCTCAGGGTTGTTGGGAGGATGCTGGAGGATGCCTCTCCAAGCCCCATGGGAGTACATCTATACTCTGTTCCAGGCATGGTCGGGGAGGCAGACAGGAGTCAACTGCACTCCCAGGCCTCAAGATTTACCAAAATGTGGGGCACGAACAGCACCCAACTGTGTTCAGTACAGAGCCATGAGGCCAGTGGAGGGCACCAGAGGAAGGTGGGACAGCAGGGGCAGCTTCCTGCAGACTGTGATGCTGGGTGTGGGCCTTTCAGGATGGGGAGAGCTGGTCCTGCAGAGAGGAGGCAGGAAGGCAAAGCACAAGTGAAGGGGTGGAGGTGGGATGTGCAGTTTCTTACAGAATACTGGGGAGGATGCAGAGCCTGGAGCCCACCTGAGTGCTTCGATGACCTATGTGCCCAAGGAATGGGAGAAGGGGAACACACATGAGCGGCCAGCCCCTGCAGCCCCAGCCCTCTCCCAGCTTCAGCCAGAGCACTTTCTCTTACAGCTGGAGTTTTGTGTGGTCCACCCTTGGAGTGACAGCCATGGCCTTTGTGACTGGAGCTCTGGGCTTCTGGGCCCCCAAGTTTCTGTTTGAGGCCCGTGTAGTGCATGGACTGCAGCCTCCCTGCTTCCAACAGCCATGTGACAGCAAGGACAGGTGAGGGTCCTCAAGGAGCCCAGGGCACTTGGCCCAGGTTAGCTTTTGGTGGGGGAGTCTCAGAAGATTCTGAGCCCCGAAACTCAATCTGCCGGGGTACATGGTGCTCTGAGAGAGTCCCGGAGTTTAGCTGGCAGGCAGTAGGCCAGTTCTGGCTCTGGCTGAGCTCCTGCCACACTGGGTGTCCAGAGGGAGCTCCCTGTCCTCTCTCGTCCCCTGTCCGTGTCTTCCTGTCTTCCCACTCTTGGGCTGCTGTGGAGGTCCAGAGGGCATTTGGGGTCAGGGTGAGAATGATGGGACTCAGGCAACTTTTTTACATTTTACATCCCATTTTACAGATGGCAAACTGAGGCACTGAGAGGCCTCATTCCTTATGTGGCTTAGGGATTTCTCCCATGCATTCATTTGTCCTCTACTCATTTGAGGCCCTGAGGATCCCAGAAAGCTGCTGTCCTCGGGGAATGCTTTCCCCACTCCCTGCTCCCTTCTCCAAGGATGCTGTGACCTCCTGAACAAGAGGACAGTCTCAGCCCTCTCTTGCTTGTTTTCTCCTTCTCCTTGACACCTTAATCCTAGTTCCCTCCTCCTCCCAGTGGATGCTTCTCAGCCCCCTGTGGTGCCCACATTCTCTCTGACTGCTCCATGGGCTCCTCATGCTCCCTGGTGCTTCAGTGACACCAGTCCTCTCCTGGAAGCACGCCCACCTCCTTCTCCCCAGCCTCTGCCTCACTCCCAGATGCCCAGAGCAAGAGTCTCATGTCGTTCCCAGAATGTCCCATGACCTCTCACTTGTTTGTACCTTTACCTAAGCCATGCTCTCTGCTTACAGCTCCCATCCCTTTTCTCACTGTTACTTCTTAAGTTAAAGCTTAAAAAGTTTAGGCCCTAAGCTATGCATTCTAGGGGGAGGGGGGGCTCTGAGGTTTTATAATAATTAATCCTATGATTTCAGTCTTACAAATGAGGAGATGGAAAATCAGAGCGGTTAAGTGACTTGTCCAAGGTCACACAGTGAACAAGTACTAGAGCCAGGATTCAAACCCATCAGACTCCTGAGTTGATGCTTTTAAGCTCCCCATCCCATTGCCTCTGGAGACCGCTTGTTACTGTTAATTGACTTGAACTCTCTCCACTTAGCTGGGAGCAGCTTGCTGGCACGCTCACCATGGGTGCTCAGGGAAAGCATCCAGTAAGTGAATGGATGGCTGCATCAAATGAGACTGCCATGTTTGTCTTGGTGTTGCAGCTAGATTGTTATCTTCCTAGAGGTAGCCCCCTACAAGCCCCATAGCTGCTTGTAAAGGTGAGGGGGGAAAATAGCCTCAATTCTACCTCAGGCATTAACTGACTGTGTGTTCCCTGTGCACTCACTTCCCCTTTTTTCAGCTTCCCTAGGCCTCCTCTTCTAACTCATTTCTTTCCTAGAACCTCTGTGAGAAACTGATGTGGGAGTTTGTATCATTGTAGGAGGGCTGATGTAGCAAATTACCACACTTGGTAACTTAAAAGAACAGAAGTGAGCCCTGGCTGGGGCTCAGGGCCTGCAAACCCAAAGGTCACTGGTTGGATTCCCAGCCAGGGCACATGACCAGGTTGCAAGCCAGGTCTCCAGCCAGGTCTGTAGCCGGAGGCAGGTGAAAGGCAACCACACATTGACGTTTCTCTCTCTTTCTTCCTCCCTCCCTGCCCTTCTCTCTGAAAATAATGAATAAAATCTAAAAAAAAAAAAAGAACACAAATGTATTTTCCCATAGTTCTGGAGGTCAGAAGTCCAAAATAGTTTCACTGGGTCAAAATCAAGTTCAACAGGGTTACACTCCCTCTGGAGGCTCTGTGGAAGAAACCATTCTCGCCTCTTCCAACTTCTGGTGGCTGCTGGCATTCCTTGGCCTGTGGCTGCATCTCTCTAGGTTCTATATCCACAGACACATGGCTTCTCCTCTTCTGTCTCAACTCTCTCTCTGCTTCCTTCTTATGAGGACCCTTGTGGTTGATTTAGGGCTCAATAATAAGGAAGGCTAATCACTCCATCTCAAGATCCTTTGTGTAATCACATTTTGTCACAGGAGGTAATATTCACAGGTTCCAGAGAATATGATGTAGACATCTTGGGGGCCATTATTCAGCCTACCACAGAGTGGGTAGAAGGCCCTGGTGTTGAGGTTCTGCACAGACCTCAGCTGTTGACACACCCTCTGTGGTTAGGACAAGCCTTAGGGTTAGGGTGGGGTGAGGACAGGAAGCTGCAGGACACAGGATTCTAGTTTGGCCAGAGGGAACACTTCCAAGACTCAGAACCAAATGGAGTAAATGCGCAGCATGGAGGTAGTAAGCCTCCCACCCTTGGTAGTGTGTAAGTAGAAGTTGGACAACTGCTTGCCTGGACCATTATGCAGGGTCCTGCATAATCACTTGCATACTTTTAAGGACCTCCACTCTGAGAGTCTGATACTCAGAAGGCCTTGTGGGGGTAGAGGGGCTTGGTGGCTGGGTGCATCCTCTGGCCACACCTGCTCAAGGGCTGATGCAGGAGGGAGAGTACCGGGTTCCCTTGATCAGGCTCCCAAGGAGCTACAAGCCCAGGTTAAGATGAAGGGGAAGGGCCTAGAGTCACATTTCTTTTGGGTACCAGATCATGCACAGGGGCAGGTGGCTGAACCCCTCTCCTATCCCCACCCACTGACCAACCCCTCTGTGTTCTTTCCCATCAGCCTGATTTTTGGGGCACTGACTGTTGTGACTGGCATCGTTGGGGTTGTCCTGGGAGCAGAGGCTTCACGGAGGTACAAGAAAGTCAACTCGAGGGCCGAGCCTCTCATCTGTGCCTCCAGTCTGCTTGCTGCGGCGCCCTGCCTCTACCTGGCGCTCATCCTGGCTCCAACCACTCTTCTGGCCTCCTACGTAAGTGACAGCCCCATCGGAGGTGGGGGTGGCATGTGGTATGTAGAGAACTCCTGCCTCATGTAGGCTTATACTGTGTCAGGTTTCTACATACATCATCTGCATCAGCCCTTGCAGGTGGAGCTTGTTATCCCCATTCTGCGGATGAGTAAACTAAGGCTTACCAAGAGTTACACAACTAGGAAGGGGAAGAACTGGGATTTGCAGCTAAGCTCTTTCAACTCAAAAGTGTATCCTCTGAGCTCCTGGTCCATGCTTTGATTGGAGATAATGAGACCCACTTATACCTAGGACATGAAGAAATAGAATGGGGCTTTCCAGGTTACAGATGAGGAAAGTGAGGCCCGGCTTGGTCATAGTGAGTGCAGATGCTACATGAAAGGTGGCATGTCTTCCAGATCCATGTCCTACACATCTCTTCATGCGCCTCACATTCTGACTGTGCCAGCGACAGGTGCTTACACCTTCCAGCCTTTGTTGTGCACATTCCCTCTGCCAGAGTCACTGCTTTCTTCTGTGCATCCTGAATTCCCTCTCCTTCTGCAAGACTCAACTCAAAGGCCACCTCCTGGAAAAGCCCTTCCAGACCACTTTCTGTTTGCGTCTGAATTCACTGTTCCCACTGGGGCTCAGTGCATGTTTGGGTCTCAACATGGCATATGGGTGGGACTGTATCCACATGCACACGTACATATATGCAGCAATGTTCCTGCCTCCCCAAAGCCCCAGCCCTGACTGTCCCACCCAATGGGAAGGGACCACTGATTCTGGGAAGGTGGCTCCAGTCTAGCCCCACCCAGACATGCCTAAATCCCTTTCCCTTCACTCCCCTTCATTCCCCTCCCCTCCCCTCTCCTGGTCCCAAGGCCATGGGGACCCATTGCTATAAATGCAATGTACTCACCTGTGTGTGGGATCACTAAGCAGACTGGACTCAAAGCAAATCAATAACAGCTTCATTGTTCTACCAGTTTGGGTGGATCTCACACCAGTGACCAAATCCCATAGCTTTTCCAGTCACACTCATGAATTAAAAAGCCAGTCTCCTGTTCGCTTCGGCAGCACATATACTAAAATTGGAACGATACAGAGAAGATTAGCATGGCCCCTGCGCAAGGATGACACGCAAATTCGTGAAGCGTTCCATATTAAAAAAAAAAAAAAAAAAAAAAAAAAAAGCCAGTCTCATTTAAATAAAAACTTTTGTTCTATTTCCCGATAAAGCTTCTATCCAGACCCAAAAAATTATACTGGGGAAAGGGGGAAAGGAAAACTCTAGTCGGCTCTCCTCTCCTGTTCCATCCCTGTCCCTCATCCCCAACACTGTTCCTTCCAGAAGATCCTGACCCCTCCAGGGTTGGACAGGTTAGGAAGAATGATCGAAAATGGGAGTTGTTTGTATCGGAGTCATTTCTGTTGACCGCCAGTGCCCTCCATGTGATAGATGCCCAGATGTTGGCTGACTCCTCTTTTGGTGGCACTTCTGTGGTGTTTTGGACCCCTGGCCCCAAGTCTTGATGCAGATGACATAGTCTCCTCTATTCTCTCTCATCCTCCCCTCTGCTATTCTTTAGGTGTGTCACTTCCAACTAGACCGTGTGCCCCCAATAGGTACCCTGTGGGGCTCCCCTCTTGTGACCCTCACGCCTGTCTCCTCCCTAATGTCTGTTTAACCCCCTGGGTGAGTTCAGGAAGTGCAGCTGCCCTGACTCCTCCCTCTCTCCTCACCCAACACTGCAGCCTGCTCCCCCAGCACTCCTTAGGCCCCAGCGTCCATGGTCCATGTTCTCCCAGTGCTAAGTGACAAGCTTCAAGATGCCCCAGGGATGCCCTTGGTGGATGCCCCCCAGGTGGCCCTGGTGCAGGACGGTCAGCATTTCATTGGCACCCAGCCAGGGAGAAAGCCAGTCTCCCTCCTGGCAGGCACTGTCCTCTTTGTGGGTGGGTCACCCAAGGCCCCTCACTCAGCTCTCTTACTCTTCAAATAAACCCTCCCCAGCCTCGGTTTCCAGCCTTCTATACAGGCTGGAGGGCCACACAGGGTGGTTCCTGTTCTCTCTCTGAGCTCTAATTGTGTGGCTGGTGCCTCTCTTACTGTAGGTGCTTCCCACCTGAGTCTTCAAACTTGGCTGGGCTTCTGCTGACATTTCTTGAAAGCAGACAAGGTCGGTTTGCATTCCTTTCTGCCTCTGCTCTAGTTTGGTCTTTACAATGCCCTCATGTGGGAGGGTTTGCCCACTTGACAGATTGGAACACTGAGGCCGTGAGACAGCGACACAAACAACAAGAATAGAAGAAACTCAAACTCAACCCTGCAGACTGCTGTACTGACCCTTGTCTCTTGTGTGGGAGATATAGCGTGCATACACTAGGTGCCAATGAATGTCTTAATTCTTACTGGCTGAGAGAGCAGAACAGTGACTGGGACCATCATCTCCAGCCAGTGGGAGCTGAATGGGCCTGACCTCGAAGGCAGGCTGAGGCCCAGGCAGATGGAAGCCCCATCCAAGTCCTGTCTCCAGATCGGCCGGGGATGTGGACCCCCTGCAAGCTATGCTTCTGCTGCTGTCTTGGTTGGCTCTGGAAGGCGGTTCCTTGGCTGTATTTTGGGGACACAGCTGTCCCCTGCTCCCACAGCCTGGCGCATTTCCAGAGCTGGATGACTATAGCAATGACATTGCATCTTGTCTGACAAAGGCAGCTGGAGAAACTTTTCTCCAGGCCTACCCCAGGGGTGGGGGACCTAGGGACAGGAAGGCAGGCAGGCCAGGATGCATCAGTCTTCCAGTGCTGGGAAGCTGCTCCTTCCTGTGGCTCGTGTTTGGCCCTGGCACGATGCCCAGCAGTGCTGAGCCCCTGCAGGCAGAACTGCAGCCTCCCAGAAGTGGCGGACTTCTTTTGGTCCTCCTGACAGACACCTGCCTCCCCGGCTCTGTCTGTACCTCTGAAGTCCATCCACTTGGATGTTCCGACTTGAGATCCAGGCTCCAACCCCTTCTCCCCAACGTGGTTATAAAACTCTTAATACCTGTAACCTACTCTCTTCTCTCAGTCCCCTCTGCCCTTTCCTGGCTCATGTCTTACCATCTTTCTCCAAGACTGTTCCGGGAGCCACCTTCCAGGTTTCCTCACTTTCCTGCTCACCCACCACAGCCTGTCCTTCCCATATTGCTAGAACGACACCATGGACCTTTCCTGCTCCAAAACCTTGTATGGCTCCCTGGCGCCTCTGGAACCAAGCTGAATTCTTTGTCCTCACAAACTGTCCTGACAACCTTAGTAGCCTTATCCCCATGCAGTCCTGCCATGCAAGTCCCCTCTCGATTCCCAGGACATGCCCCATGCTTCTCACCTCTGGGACCTCCCTCTGTCCCCTCCACCCTCACCCCTTCTCCATATGACCAAATCATTCTGGGCCTTCAAGGGGCAGCTTGAGCACCATCTCTCAATGGGGCCTTCCCTGATTGGTAGGCCTGACCCTCTCCCCATTCTTGATGGTCCCAAGCGTTGTATTCTTTGGTTTATGGTTACTTACACTTGGCTCCCTTTTTCCCACAGGGCCCAGGTTGGTTCGGATCTTTCTCAGCACTCTGGCCCAAAGTAAAATGCCAGGTCCCTGGGATGGATGGGGGGAATCGCTGCTTGCTGGGTGAACGGTCGAGTGGCTAGTTATTTGCATTCATTTATTTAGTCAACAAATATTTATTGAATGTTATAAAGTGGCATGCTAGTTAAAATGCTATGGATATAGCAGTGGATAAAATAGACTAAAATAACCCTGGCCAGGTGGCTGAGTTGCTTGGAGCATCATCCCATTTACCAAACGGGCATGTACAGAGGCAGCAGATCAATGCTTCTCTCTCACATCAGTGTTCCTCTCTCTTTCTCTCCCTTTCTCCCTCTTCCTCTCTCTAAAATCAATAAACTTATCCTCAGGTGAGGATAAAAAATAGACTAAAATATCTCTGTCTTTAGGAAGCGTACATTCCAGTTGGGGGAGAGAACAACAGGCAGGCTACATAAGTAATATCATAATATTTTAGATGATCATAAATGCTTAGAATAAATAGGGTGGAGAAGGGAGATAGGAAGTGTGTGGGGTTGCAGGGGGAAGGCTGCGATTTTATGTAGTGTAACCAGAGAGACCTCACTGAGAAAGTGGTTGCTGAGTTAAGACCTATAGGAGGTGCAGGAAGGAAGTATGAGGCTATTTGGTGGAAGAGTTTTTCACATGGAAGGAATGGCAACTATAAAGACCCTTAGGCAGGAGTGTACCTGGTGGACTTGAGGAACAGCAAGGACATTAGTTAGTTGCGGGGACAGTGAAGAGAGGGCAGGAGAAGAGGACAAAGAGGTGACAGGGGCTGGATAATATAAAACCTTGTGGGTATCAGGTGGGAACAGCTTTTACTAAGAGTGAGACAGGGTTTTGTGCTGAGGAGATCTGGCTTATGTCTTCTGTATCTACGAAGATAATCATGGGTTTTGTCCTTTATTCTATTAATATGGTGTATTACAGTGATTGATAGTTGTGTTTAACCAACCTTGCATTCCTGGGATAAATCTTCTCTTGGCCATTGTGTGCAGTCGGTCCTCCATATCTGTGGATTCCACATCTGTGAATTCAACCCATCTCGAATAGAAAATATTTGGATTAAAAAATTATGTGTTGCTGACATGAATTATGTTAGCCCTATAATGATTAGTCTATCCTGAACATGTACAGACTTTTTTTAGTCACTATTCCCTTAACAATGTAGTATAATAATTACTTAATAGTGTTTCAACTGTATTAGGTATTATAAATAATCCAAAGATGACTTAAAGTATACAGGAGGTCCCTGACTGGTTTAGCTCAGTGGGCTGGGTGTTGTACTGCAAACCTAGAGGTCACTGGTTCAATTCCCAGTCAGAGCACATGCCTGAGGTGAGGACCAGGTTCCTGGTTAGGGGCATGTGAGTAGCAACCAACTGATGTTTCCCTTGCACATCAATGTGTTTCTCCCTCTCCTCTCCATCCCTCCCCCCTCTCTAAAAACAAATAAATAAAATATTTAAAAAATAAAGGATATAGGAGGATGTGAATAGCTTATATCTAAATACTATACCATTTTATATAAGGAACTTGAGCATTTATGGATTCTGGTATCTGTGGGGGTCCTGAAACCAATTCCCTTCTGACATAGAGAGATAACTGTATAAATCATTTTTATGTGATGCTAAATTTGACTTACTACTCTTTTTTTTTTTTTTTTATTGTTGTTGTATTACATCCATCCCCTTTTTGCTCCCCTCTGTTCCCCTGACTTACTACTCTTTTATGAAGGATTTTTGCATCTGCATTTATTAGGAATATTGGTCTGACATTTTCTTGGTAATGGCCTCATAGAACAACAAATTTTTTTTCCTCTTCTATTCTTTGGAAGAGTTTGTGAAGGACTTGTGTTAATCCAGCTTTAAATGTTTGTAAGACTCTATTCATGAAGCCATCTGGGTCTTGGCTTTTGTTTGTGGGAAATTTTTGCTTACTGGCTAAATATTTGCTTGTTGTAGGTCAATTAAGGCTTTTTATTTCGGCCCTGACTGGTGGCTCAGTAGATAGGTGCTGGCCTGCAAACCCAAAGGTTGCTGGTTCAATTCCCAACCAGGGCAACATAACCAGGTTGCAAGCCAGGTCTCCAGCCAGGTCTGTAGTTGGAGGCAGGGGAAAGGCAACCATACACTGATGTTTCTCTACCTTTCTTCCTCCTCCCTGCCCTTCTCTCTGAAAATAATGAATAAAATCTTCAAGAAAAAGACTTCTTATTTCTTTTTAAGTCAGTTTTGGTAGTTTGGGTCTCTCTAGGAATTTGTACATTTCACTTAGATTATCTAATTCATGGCATATACTTGTAATCCTTTTAATTTCTGTAAGGTCAGTAGTGATGTTCCTTCTTTTGTTCCTGATTTCCGTAATTTGAGCTTTCACATCTTTATTCTTGGCCAGTTTAACTAAAGAGTTGTCAATTTTGCTGCCAACGTTTGGTTTTATTGACCTTCTCTATTGTTTTTTTTATTATTGGCTTATATTAAATGGAATCACCCTGGTTTCTCTGTTGAGAATAGACCTGGAGAGCAAGGGCAGAAACAGAGAAGACTCAGATTACTGCCATAGCCTTGGTGGGAAGTTACGGGCTTGGAAGCAGTGAAGATGGTGAGAAGTGGTTCAGTTGTACATGTATTTTGAAGGCAGAGCTCTCAGAATTTCCTGATGGATTCAATGTGGTGTGTGAAGGAAGAGTCAAAGGTGAGTTCTAGGATATTAGCCTGGGTAGGTGGAAGAGGGTGACACCGTTAACTGAGATAGTAAAGTGGGCAGGAGCAGCAGGGTGTTTTTGTTTGTTTGTTTGTTTGTTGTTTTTTCCTTCTTTTTTTTAAGGATCAACAGCATGGTTTTGTATACTCTGAGTTTGTAGCGGGAGGCCAACATCCAAGTGGAGGCGTAGTGGAGAGTTGGATACAAGAGTCTAGAGTGCAGGGGACATGACATCACCCCTAAAACTTCAACAAGTGGGAACTGGCTGCAGTCCACCATGAAGGAGGATATTAGGTTTGAAGAACTCGTGAGGGTCAACATCAGAAAGGTGTCTAAATGGTCTGAGGAATGGCTTATGTTGAGCTTCAAAATAAAGAGTCATTTGAGCCCCTCCCATCCACCCATTTATCCCTTCTCAGATACCAGTAGGCAAAGCCCTTGCACTATCTCAGCAAGTCCTGGGAAGACTGATGGGCCCCATGATTTTTGGGAAGAGCCCATGGGAATTTGGGCACGTGTGCAAGTGTGTGCATGCATCTAAATGTGAATATATTCAGGTCTGTGAATATGAGTGCAGATGTGTTCTCATGCTTTATGTATATTGTACATTGCATGTACATGTATATTCATTCTATGTGCTCAGCGTATATGAGTGTGCCCATGTCTGCAGTTTTGTATACGTTGTCTGTGCATGAGTGTATCAGGGCATGCAGATAATTGCATGGGATGTGTGTAAATATGTGTAGTGCACATGTATGTCTCAAGCTGAGTATAGTTTTTCTTCCATTGCTTTTGTGGCTGTAGCTGCATTGTGTGGAAAGGAGGGGTTTTGGGTGGCCAAATCGTGCTGTATGTTCCATGGCCATGAGGTTTCTTAGCCATATAAAGTCTGCTTTGGGGCCCTGCCGAGAAGAGATCTCGCCCTATGGCCCACCTGCCGGTGCAGAAGGTTCTATCTTTTCCCTCCTTCCAGTCCCCTTGGCGGAGGGAGTGGACTTTTTGGCTGTTAATTGGGATCCAGACATGCACAGCAGGTCTTGGCTCACACCCTCTTCCTTGGCCTTCTTCCCAAAGCGGCTGCCCTTCAGAGGAGAAAGGGTTTGTACACAGAGGAGGGACTGAGACCAATGCAGGGGCTCCACTGTCGCTGGCCCCGTTGCTGGAGGACAAGGCTGAACTCTGGCAATCTCTACTTGGGTGGGCTTTGTGGTCCAGATGGAAGGGCAGGAGTGGGGGATGGGAGTGAGCATGCATTGAGGTGTCTGCAAGACTGGGATATTGTTTCTGCTTTTTCACTTACTAGCTTTGTGAGCGAGGGTAAGATCTTGGCCATGCTGTGCCTCAATTTTCTCAGCTATTAAATGGGGGTGCTAGTCATTACCTCTTGGTTTCCTTAAGGAACTAAATGAACTTTTGTGCTTGTTCTAGTTACCATGGATATGTAATAAAACTTAGTTGTTTAAAACATCAAAAACACATATTTGCTCACAAATTTGCAGTTTAAGCTAGATTTGGGGAGGGAATAACTTACCTTTGCCTACTGGGGGTTAACCAGGCAAGATGAAGTTGGGGGCCTTATCATCAAAGGCTGGGAGCTGTCTGAGGTTGATGCTGACTATTGGCTGAGATCTTAGCTGGAGCCATGGGCTGGAACAGCTGCCCATGGCCTTTCCATGTGGCATGAGTTTCCTTATAACATTGTTCTGGCCGGGTTCCAAGGACTACATCTTGAGAGAGAAAGAGCCAGATGAAGCCATATTGCCTTTCATAACCTACCCTTGAGAGTTACACGGCATCACTCTCACAGCATTCTGCCCTTAGTTTGAGCCACAACTTTTCATTCAGATTTCAGGGGAGAGAAAATAGATTCAGTCTTTCGAGGGGGACTAACAGTGATCTTAAAGAGCATGTAGCAGTATTGCAGTGGGTGTTTGGGTACCTCCTCCTCTGTGGTCTGGTTCCTGCTGACATCCAACATGGTGGGGGGAGGTGTATCTGGGCATGTGGCCATGAAGCTCCCACACATGTGAGCTGTCCCCCTGCCTGGGCAAGTCTCTAATCCTTTTGGTCTCACAGGTGAGAAACATTGAGGTTCAGCCTTCACCCCTAAACCCCTGTTGGGCCTCCTGGGCTGAGGGAACAGAGGCCTCCAGGGGCAAAGCTGAGGCCATGGTGAGGTAGCTGAATGAGCAGCAGTGTTCTCTTTCTTATCAAGCATTTCCCACGCACCTCCTGTGTGCCAGGCTCCGTTCCAGCTCTGGGGATACACCAGTGAACAGAACAGGCAAAAATATGTAAGTAATGAAATAAACATGCAAAATAAATGGTGTGTTAGATGGGGATGAGTTCTGGGGACCATAATGGAGCAGGGAAAGGGGACAGGAAGAAGGACAGGGGCCGCGCAAGGTGGTCAGTAAGGCCTCACTGAGATGGCGACACTACCGTAGCAACCTGAAGCAAGTGAGGGAGAGCCGTTCGCCTATGGGGGAAGAGTGGGGAAGAGCATTCCATGCAGGTGCAAAGGCCATAAAGGGCAAAGCGCAGTTGGTGTGTCTGAGGAAACGTGGTTGGCTAGGGAGAGCCAAGGGAGTGCAGGGCACGTGAGGTCAGAGGTAATGGCAGTTAGGAGGCAGATTGCATAGGGTCCTGCACATATAATGACTTTGGCTTCAAGTCTGAGCGAAATGGGAAGCCATTAAAGATATCTAGCACAAATGTGAAACAATCTGACGTACGCCTATATCAGATATCTATTGTTGTATAGCAAATTGCCCCAAAACAACGGTTTATTATTTCCTGTGATTTGATGGGTTGGCTGGCCAGTTTCTGTGATGGTGCTCACTCACATGGCTTCCTTCACCTGGAGGATGGGTGGGGTTGGAACCTCTGAGCTGGCCTCACTCAGGTCTGGCTGTCACAAGGACCCTTGGTGCTCCTCCATGTGGCCTCTTGGCCTCCACTAAGTTAGACCACCTTCTTTATTTTTAAATTTAATTTAATTTTTTATTTTAGAGAGAGGGAAAGAGAGGGAGAAAGAGAGAGAAAGAAACAATGATGTTGATGGATTGCCTTCTGTATAAATACACCCAACTGGGAACCAAACCCGCAACCCGGGCATATGCCCTGACTGAGAATTGAACCAACGACCTTTTGGTTTGCAGGGTGATGCTCAACCCACTGAGGCACACTGGCCAGGGCTAGACCACTTCCTTACATGGCAGTGTCAGGGCAGCATTCCAAGAAAGCAGAAGTGGAAGCTGCAGAGTCTCTTAAGGCCTAGGCCAGGACTAGCACAGCATCCTTTCCACTTTGTTGGCCAAAGCAAGGTGCAAGGCTAGCCCAGTTTGACCACAGCGGGGCATAGGGCACCACTATACAAGAGCATGACTACCATGAAGCAGGATTCATTGGGGGCCATTTTGTAGCATCTACCACATGGTTTAGTGGGGTCTCTCTGGCTCCTATGTTGGTAATAGAATGACAGACAAAGAAACAGGGAAAACAGTTATGAGGCCTTCCTAATTGTGGCTGGGACAGGGCAGTTACAGAGGAAGTGTGGAGAAGTGGTCAGATTATAGGCATATTTTGGAAGTAGAATCAAGAGGATTTCCTGACAGGTTGGGTGTGGTGTGCAGGCGAGGGCGAGGCATGTGAGCAGTCAGCAGTCAGGAGACGGCATTTGCTGAGATGGAAACGACTGAGGGAGGTGCAGGTTTTGTTGTTGTTTTAGAGCGAGCAAAATTAGCAATTCAATTTTAGACATGTTAAATTTAAGTTGCCACTTAGGACAGTCAACTGGAAATGTTAAGAGGCAGTTAGATATATGAGTCTGGAGTTCAGGAGACAGGTCTGGGCTGGTTATTTAGGGCCACAGGGTTGAATGAAATCACCACAGCAGAAGCGAGGGTGTAGGAGAAAAGAGGCCCAAGGACTAAGCTCCAGGGCCCCGACATGCCAAGGCTGAAGAGACATCAAGAGTTGGGACCAACAATTCAATCTGCCACCCTGTGTCAAGTGGCCTTTACATTTTTAGCTGGGAGAAATTTAAAACACAAAAGCAAAGGCAGAAAAGCACACAGAAGAAAATAATAATGATCCATATCTCATCTTTCAGAATTAACTATTCTAACATCTTGACCTATTTGCTTCCCCTTTTATGTAATTAAGTGACTGCCATTCTCTACACGTCCCACACTGTTTTTGGAAATATTTTCGTTTAACTGGGGTCATATGGTAGTGTAATTTTTTTAATGGATTTATTGATCTGTAATTCACATAGCATACAATTCACCCATTTGAAGTGTACAATTCAATGGGCTTTAGTATATTCACAGAATTGATGTGGCAATCATTGCCACATCAATTTGAGAACATATCATCACCCCTAAAAGAAACTTCACATCCTTTATCAGTCACTCCCCATTTGTCTCCAACCTGCCCTTATCCCAGCCCTCTGTAACTACTAATCTAACTTCTGTCTTTATAGATTTGCCTATTCTGGATATTTCATATAAATGGAATTGTATAATATGTTTAATTGGTTTATATAGATTTACCTGAAGAAATATAAGTGAAATCACAGGAGTTATTTAACTTCACATTAATTTTATAACTTTGGACTTACTGATGAAACCCAACTATGAAAGAGAATGCTAGCCTTCTCATACTGCCCCTTCTTCTCTTCCCAACCTCCATATTTATGTAAGTTATTAGTTTTATTTATTTCTACATTTATAACATTCACAGTCTGTTCTCTAAGCATACTCCTTATAGTTGTTTGACAATAGTCCCAGATTTAAATAGATGCAATGCTCATTATCAGTCTGTTTATGTAGATCTTCCATTCATGAGTTCTTTATTTTGCTTCAGCTCCTAACTGAGTAGATTTTTGTGGTTAAATAGTTTTATCCATCCCCTCTACCCCCATCCCACATCCCCTTAGAAAGGCTGAGGGGTTTTCTTTTGGTTCATTCATGTTTGTTGTTGTCTTCTCTTCGATGCTTTACTCGAACAACACTGAACTGGGTATAATATTCTTGGCTCGCATTTTCTTTCCCTCATTACTTTGCAAACATTTGCTCTATTGTCTTTTGGCATCAGATGCTACTATGGAGCATAAAGTTAGCCTGATTTAAAAAAAATCCTAAGGTTGAGTCACTTTCTCCATCTGGATACCTGAAGATCCTATTATTCATTTTTGAAATGTAATAGCTTAGGTGGTGTATAAGTTATCTCTTGTTGTGTAACACATCATTCTAAAACTTAGCTGTCTAAGACAACACACATTTATTACATCTCAGTTTCTGTGGGTCAGAAAGCTGTGGTCTCTTACGGCTGCTCTCCAGGCAAGGCTGGGAAGACTAGAGGCAGGGATCTCTGGAGCCATGTCCGAAGGCGCTCACCATAGCTAGGCTACACTGAGCTACACCTCAGTGTTAGGTATTCTATATCAGAACAAACTCTCTTCCTAAAAATGTTCTTATCTGCTGGCTTAGTTCTGGGTATCCTCCTCCCCCATTTCACCTCTTTGAATATTTCTCATGTTTGTTTATTTGACTTTTAGTTTTTCACTTGGGTTGGCTCATCTTCAAGTCTGGGACTAGGGTGAGGCAAGTAGGCGTGGAGGGCTCGCGTTTAGAGAGGGCTCACGCTCAGGTATTGACCCTGCATTTGTGCAGCGGGGATTAAGCAGCTCCTTCAGTTTGCGGCCTCAGGTACCCTGCTTGCTGCGCACTAGTCCCATCCCCGATCTATCTCCCATATCATTTACTTCGCTCTAATGTTTTCTTCTCTTTGTGTTTTGATTTCATTTATTTATTTATTTTTTAAAGACTTTATTTTATTATTTTCAGAGAGAGGGGAAGGGAGAGAGACAGAGAGGGCGAGAGACCTCCATGCATGGTCGCCTTTCACCTGCCTCCAGCCATGGACCTGGAATCGAACCAACAACCCCCAGGTTCTCAGGCTGGTGCCCCATCCACTGTGCTACCAGCCAGGGCTCTTTGTGTTTTTAAAAATCACCAGTCAGCCCTGGCTGGTGGCTTAGTGGATAAGGTGCCAGACTGAGAACCCAGAGGTCTCTGGTTCAATCCCCAGTCAGGGCACAAAACCAGGTTGCAAGCCAGATCTCCAGCCAGGTCTGTAGTTGGAGGCAGGTGAAAAGGCAATCATACATTGATGCTTCTCTCCCTTTCTTCCTCCCTCCCTTCCCCCTTCTCTAAAAATAATAAATAAAATCTAAAAAAATAAATAAGTAAAAAATAAAATCACCTGTCAGATTATATTAAGCCTTTTCTCTACATCAGTAAGTCTACTTTCATTAATGCTTATTGTGTTTCTAGCTGTTTATAATTTATTTGTTCTGTAATGCTGTTTGATGTTTTGCCCCATCCCCATTTATTTTATTAGGTCTTTGATGTCCCTGTATATTTCATCCTATGGGGGTTCATTTTATCTTTGAGCTCTTTCTTGTTTGAATTAACATTCAATGTAGTTTGAAGCAATTGTAAGGAATTTTCTTCTGCTTCTTCTCCTATCTTTTATTTTCTAGGTTGGTCTCTCTCTCTCTCTCTCTCTCTCTCTCTCTCTCTCTCTCTCTCTCTCCTTCCCCCTCTCCTTCTCCCCTTCCCTTCCCTCCCCTTCCTTTCCCTTTTTCTCTTTCCTCCCTTCTCTTCCCTACCTTTCCCATTCTCCTCTCCCTCCCTCTCTCCCTCCTTTTCATGTCTATTCTTTTCCTTTTCCTCCTTCCTTCCTTCCTTCCTTTCCCTCACTCTCTCCCTCTCATTCTTCCCCACTCTCTCCCTCTCCTGAATGCTTTCCCTTAGCTTGGGCCTGGGCAGCTCTGCTCAGAAGCTAAATTCGCTTTGATAGAATGTGGGTGACTCTTTGTTCTTGACTCTCCTCCAGCCTTCTTTGTGACCATTCTGTTCTCCAAAGAAGCTGCAGTTTGAGATGAACATTAGGTTTTCTGTCGCCTGAGGGAATTGCCGAGCTCAGGGGAGGCAGTGAGAAGTCTTTGTTCCAACACCTGGACTCTGCTGTCTCTTCTGGGATTTAGGTAAATGCTCTGTCACATTGTACTTAATTACTGGGTGCATTCTCCTTCGGGAATGGGGGCTGTGCTCTGGCTTTGAGTGGTAGTCAGTAACTGGAGCCATTGTTCACTTTCTCCACTTTTACTCTTTTTCCCAGTAGCTTTTCCTACTGGTTCTGTCAAGAGTGGGAACATAGGACCCTTTGGTTTACTTCTCTCCAGTAGGGAGTTTTGGAGAATAGTTTTGGGGATGGGAGCTGAGAAGGGCCATATGCTCTACTCTACTCCAAAATGGTCTATTTTTTCCCCCTTGTCTGCCAATATTTAATGTTTATCTTATTAGGTTTTGTTCTTTTCTTTGGTAAAAAAACAACTTTTTTTTTCTGACTATTTTTTACTTTTGGGGGGAAGGGAAATCTATGTTGCAATTTCATTCTTTCATCTTAACACAGGCACTGTGCCAGATGATCTTTCAGGCCCCTTCCAACCCAAACAGATCATAACTCTGAGTTCCCTGCTTGTCCAAGGAGGGTGTGGCCACCACCGCACAGCAGAGTGCTGTCACCGAGGCCTTTACATCCTGGGTTGGGGGTGGAGGGTGGCTGCTGTCCTTCTGAGCCTTGAAGACTCCTGAGCAAGGACTGAGGATGGAGGCTCAGTATCTGATCAGCCTGGTGCCCCTGGGGGAGATTTTCGAGGTGGTTGGCAGGGATCAGCCAAGATGTGTGCCCACCACAGCTATATTTGGGGTCAGCTAGGGATTCTGTTCTCTGGATCCTGGGGTGGGGGTGCATAGACAGCTGAGCTGTGCAGGTGTCCCAGCTCTGGGAGCCTCTCCTATGACTTAGCCTTTAGTGGGCTTCTCGAATAAGCCCTTTATCTCTTGCCTCTTGGACTGGAGTAACCAAAACTGCCAGGGGCTGCCTCGTAGGGACTGAGAGAGACCCACCCAAACTTCCTCTGAAGCCGCACATCCCTGCCAAGATCTAGCAGGTGTCTGTTCTTGATGGGCAGCAGAGCCCACCTGGAGAGCCCATAATCTCTGTTGAATTCTTCAGGAGGACACCATCACTCTGCTTCCTTGCTGCCTCACACCCTACCTGCTTGCCTGCGAGGCTGCCAGGCTGTTGCTGGCCCCTGGGAAACAGGTGGTGCCTTTGTGCCCTGAAACCAGTCCCTGCAATTACAGATTGGCAGGCCCAGGGGCAAAGTGTGCCAGCCATCACTGCAGCCTGCTGGCGGCCAGGCTGTGCCTGGGCCTTTGTCTTGACTGGCTCAGCCACGTAGGGAGAGGAGTTGATCCATGAAAGGAGAGGATTGGGTCTTAGCTCTGCCCCAGTCTCCAAGGCACATGGGGGCTATTTGCCTTCTCCTTTACTGGCGGGTCCTAGAATCCATTATTTGCAGGTCAGAGATCAGTCACTGCCCTATTGGAAGACTTAGATAGACCCAGGTGAAGACATTGTCCTCTCCACCCCATAGGAACTGAGCCTTTTTTGGGTAGGGGCTTCATCTTTCCTCCTGCTCCCTTCCCATATTTAGCTGTGCCTGCAGGTATGCCTGAGGAGAGGTGTGTATGTGTGCGTGTGTGAAGGTATGAGTGTATGCATGTCCATGTGCATAAGTGAGAGGGCACGAGCATGTTTGTGTATATGCATATGTGTGTCTGCACACATGATTATACGTGCTGCCCATATTATAAGACCGCAAGCATGCACTTGCATATACTAGGCTGGTTTTTGCCCAGTTCACTCCGGCAAGCATGGACCAGTGTTTATAGCCATTGTCTAGTTGGTTGGTGCTTTTGCCACCCAAGTTTTAATATTTAAAACGTCATCCATGTTATCTGCATGTGCGTGTATTTGTGGTGTGTGAGTTTTGTGTGTGTCCCAGATGAGTTTCTATGTCTGAGTGCATATGTGTGATTGTGCACGTGGGTTGAAGCTTGTGTACACGTGTGTGAGGCCTTGCCTACGCACATGTCTGTGCACGCTCTTGTGCATATGTGTGTGTGTGTGTGTGTGTGTGTGTATGTGTGCCCCCCTCTGGCTCAGAGGTGACTAAGGCCAGGGATAGTCATCATTGCTGCCCCAGCTTGAGGGGAAAATCCTCTTGAGTCTGAAGTGGAAAAGGCCAGAGGCTGAGGGGCAACGCAATTCTCAAGCTCCAGGCAGTGTTCCCAGGCCCTATCACCCAGGGGGACTAAACTATGGTGCAGGGAAGCGTGCACAGGCGCTAAGGGGCCAAGGGCAGAATCAGATTTCCCTTTCGGAAGTCCCCTCCAGGGCTGGGGGCAGGAGATTGTGGGGCCTGGGAAACTGGTAAGGAGGAGAGAGAAGAGGAGACCCAGACCAGGCCAGCAGCAGTGGACCGGAGGAATGGGCCAACTGGAGGGCCATTTAGGATGCAGAATGGATAGGAGTCAGTGACTGGAGAGCTGTGAGGGGAAGCAAGGCTTGCAGGAGCTGCCTGCCTCCCCCTCCCTGCATCTGGCCCGAGGGACAGGCTACAGTAGGCACTCCCAGAGAAGCAGATTCCGCAACTTGCTGGTAGCCAGTCTGTGTCTGGGGCCTGCGTCCTGGCCAGCTCAGCCTCAGCAAGGGCAGTGACGTGGAGGGGACAGCAAGGTGCCTGTGGCCATCCAGGAGAGGGTGTCTAGGAGGTGCCTGGCACTGTGGGGCTGAAGCAACCATGTAGGAGTAGCTTTAAACACTGAGCTAAATTCTTCATGGTGACTTTATGTCCAGCCATGGCCCTTTTAGTTAATTTGTTTCATTTTCAATTGAGGAACTTGAATCTGAATTGGTCATGGAAGCCATTGAATTCTAAGACTGAGTTTGCACACAGGCTGTGTGGAGCACAAGTAGTGCCAGGTGAGGGAAGCATGGGCAGCGGTGGAGGTGCCTTGCAGACCACCGCCAGATCGTTGTGTGGTTTGGGAAACCAAGGCCCAGAGGATGGTGGCCTCCCCAGGGCTGCCCTACATGGCAGGGTGGGGCCAGGTCTGTCGGCACTGGGAGTGTTCATACCCCTTTTTTGACAGCCCCTCCCTGAGCAGCTCTCTCCGGAGACTCTGTAATTACAGGATTGGGAGGCAACCTCTCCCCAGTCAGGCGTTTGGCCCCTTAAAGCCACTGCGTGGAGGCGAGGATTTGGTAGCATGGGCCATTTTCCAGGTGTGTCTGAGGAAGCCTGGCATCCTCAAGCTGCTTGTTCTTCCTGAATGGCCCCATTGTGGCTGCAACCTCCCTTTGATAGACACTATTCTGGGGTTGGGACCCACCCTACCCCAGCTGGAGGAAGGAAGAATGTATTTCCGTATGTGCTGTGGGTGTGAGGGACCAGGGAGACACTGGGAAGCCGCAGCACCCGCAGAGTGCTTGGTTGGTCCCCTGGCTGTACCCGATGGTTTGGAGGGAAGGCGGCCACAGCTGGAGGTGTGAGTGGGGCGAGGGGCTGGCAGCCCAGGTGGAAGTGGATGGAATGTGAGGAGAGGGTGGGTGCCAGCCCAAGCCAGGCTTTCCAGTGGCCTCAGGAAGCTGGAATGCTGGTCTGCAGCCTGCCAGGGCCCCACCTGAGACCTGCCTGCCAGCAGATCTGATCCCCACCCCTGAGGGTGCCTTAGCCCCCAGTCCTTGGTCCAGAGGGAGACCCGCCCCTGCTCTCAAGGGTTTCCGAGTTTAGGTGCAGAGGGCCAAGGACTGGTTAGGCTGAGAGAACACACACTGCGGCTCCCTTCTTCCTGGGTTCTGCCCTCTCTCCACCGCGCTGGGCCATATTCCTGGCCTGCCGAGCAGACTTCCTGCATTTCAGCTTTCTTGTCTTTGTTCTAGTGGGTCCTCTACCAGCACTGCCTGGGCCTCTCCTTAGCCCACCCTGATCCTGCCCGCCCTTCAGGGCTTTGCTCAGTACCACCTTCACCAGGAGGCCCTCTCCACCCTTGGCTTCCCTCTGGCTTCCCTCCTGCAGCTTCCCTGGGCACTGTGGCTGCTGAGGCCTCTACGGAGATTCTCCCTACCCCTCGTACCAGCTCACTGTTGCTCACCTTAAACAGGGCCAGCCACAGGGGTGAGCAGCTGGCCAGAAAGTACCTGTGCATGATCTTGGGTTTGAATATCACCATCTGTGAAATGGGTGTAATGGTATCGACCTCATGAGGTGGTTAAGAGGTTAGATGGGTGACCAGGTTGGACATGCCTGGCACAAAGTAGGTTCCTTTGCCCTGGGTGCCCACGGGCCTTCGGGAGCTAGAGCCTAGCTGCCCAGGGCATAGCCCCGTGATTCCAGGAATGACTAAGACTTTTTTTCTCCTTCTTGCTGCTTCATTAAATTCTTCTTGAGTGAGTGGAATGAGGATTTTCCTAATCCTTTGGCATGAAGAGGAGGATTCAGGGAGCTGGGAGAGACAGGCCCGACATAGCCTCCAGTTACCAGCAGGCCTGGGGGGTGGGGCACACAATAGGCACCTTATCTGGATACACCGGCTTTAGGGGTGGCCTGGATGCCCTGGCTGCCTCCTACTGGGGCCTTGTGGGTAACCTCAAGCCCTGGACCCTAGAGGCTCTCCACCAGGGATAGTGCTGTTCCCAAGCCCAGGACAGGCACTGTGCTCAGGGTTATAGTTGCCAGGCTGCCCCAATGGAAGTGTCTTCCATATTTGAGGTTGCCAGACGGGAAGTACAGTTTCAGACCTCGGCCACCCAGTTAGTCTTGCTGGTGCCTTCCTCCGTGCAGCCTCAATGTCCCTGTCCACTGTGGGGAGAAAGTATGTGGAGGGGTCAGGGGCTGAGGTCCAGGGAGCCTCACCCTGTCTGCCTCTGTCCATAGGTGTTCCTGGCCCTTGGGGAGCTGCTCCTGTCCTGCAACTGGGCAGTGGTTGCTGACATCCTGCTGGTAGGTGTGAGGGTCAGAGTGGGGGTGGGGGTGGTGCTGGTCCTGGGGCCTATTGAGCAGGGCGAGCTGGAGTTTGTTCAACTCAGGGCTGACCTCTGCTATTGGGTGGCCTGCATGTTGGGAGGGAGACCCTGGGGTCAAGGACCAAAGTCACTGGATAGTTGCCTTGCACCAAGGGCCTCCCTGATACTTTTAAATATCTTCTCTGACTTTCACCTCCATTTTGCAGATGAGCAAATGGAGGCAGAAAGAGGGCAGGTACCTGGACAAAGGACACACAGCATGCAAAAACTCTGAGCCAGAACTGCAGCTTTTTGATCCCAAGGCTCCCTCCTTCCCACCCTCATTCTTTTTTTTTTTTTTTTTTTTAAGATTTTATTTCATTATTTTTAAAAGGAGGGGAAGAGAGAGAGGCAGAGAGGGAGAGAGACATCAATGTATGGTTGCTTTTCACCTGCCTCCAGCCACAGACCTGACTGGAGACCTGGCCCGCAACCTGGTTATGTGCCCGGGCTGGGAATCGAACCTGTGACCTTTGGGTTCACAGGCCAGTGCCTTATCCACTGTGCTACCAGCCAGGGCCCACCCTCATTCTTGACTACACTCCTTAGCAAATAGGCTCCCTGGCCTTGACTCTGGGCTTATATATGGGGATGCCTGACTTTAGGGTTATAGTCACTGAGCTCAAGTGGGTCCAGACCACCCTAACTCCCATATCATGGACTATAATGAGGCCTGATGCTGCCTTGACCACATGACTCTGTTAGGTCCAGTGTCTGCCTCCCTTCCTCCTTCTAGGAGACATGCAGGGAAGGACTTTAAACACTGAAGGGCTGTAACTTTGTGGATAACATAGGGTCCCAGACCTCAGGACACCGCAGGAGCCCTTGTCTTGCCTTCTGGCACCGACATGGGCACAAGGGAGTCAGAGCAGTTGGCAGTCAGCTGAGAGCTGCCCTGACGACAGTGTATGTAGCAGGGCACAAACTTGGATTCAGGAAACTGCATGACCTAAGCAAGTCATTTAGTGCTTCCGAGCCTCAGTGTCCCTGTGAGGCAAATGGGGATGAAAATGCCTTATGGATTACTGTGAGGGTGAAATTAGATGATATGTGTGCAGCTTTGGCCCTGTGGCTGGCACAGAGAATGATAGCTGGGATTCTGAGAGCAATTCAGAGGTTTCCATGTTCTCCTTTTCCATCTCCCAGAGATGCTCTGCCACTCTAGAACCTGCATCTGAAAGACCTCGGGGAAGTGCAATCATTCAATTAGCCAACAAGTCCTGCTTGGATGCTCCTGTTGAAGGGATGCTCAGCCTCTCCCTAGATGTTCTGTCTCCTCCTCATGGCCCAGGGAGTGTAGACGGGCCTGCCCTGCCTTTGACTCTTGGGTGGGTGTTTCAGCTATAAGATGAGGCTGCAGGGCTTGTCTTCTCCTCTCCCCAGATGAGAGACTTGGGTTCATGCCCAAACTCAGCTACAGGCCCGCTGAATGGCCTTGGGCCTCAGTTTCCTTGTCTCTGAAGAGGGAGTAATTATGCTGTCCTAGCAGGGCAAGCAAGAGAGGCTGCAGGAAAGCCCTGGGTGCATGAGAAAGCAGGAATGTGCTGGCACATGTTTTCTTCATGGAATTGCCCACTTTTAGGCACAGGGAGCTACCCACTGAGAACAAAGCTGTTCTCTCAGGCAGTTCAGGTGGAGTTGAAATCGGGACCCTGCCCTGTCCCCACAGCTTTCTCCGCCTACCCCCCACTGTGCTGCTCCCTTTTCCACGTGACAGCACCACAAATATGTGAAGACTGCACTTGTGTTTCCCCAGTGTCTGTGTTTGCAAGAATGATTAACCTGGCCAAGCCAGGATCTCTGTAGAGCTGTGTGTGTGCTGGGGGTAAGTGTGTGGCGGGGGGGATGGGGCAGGCCAAAGGGGTGCTCAGCCACACATTGACCCATCTGACTCTGCTGGGGAGCTGGCTGGAGCTGCCCAGGGGGCCAGCTGGCCATGATCCAGACCACCTGGTGCTCCTGGGGTCCTTCCCTGCTCAGAGGCCTCCAGCTCCCAAAACTTATCAAGACCTGCCACCCAAGGAAGACTTCGTGCCCCTTTCTCCTGTCTTCCTGACTTCCTAAAGCCCCTTTGGAAGATTGGCAAAAGATTGCTTTTGGACACTGTTGGTGGAACACTTTGTTGCAGTTCTGGGAGCTCAGTTCCCTGGCAGAGAAAGGGCATACTCAAAGAGGGAGTGTCTTGGGCCAAACGCAGCTGAGGGGCAGGCTGTGGGAACCTGCTCTGTGGAGTGGAGGGGCAGAGGCCAGCTGGGAGCCAGGTGAGGAAGGAGGGGGAGGTGAAGAAGGAGATCTGGCATGGAGACCATGACTGCAAGAAGCTGGGACCAAGGAGAGAGGACAGGAGCTAGAGCTGGCTGAAGATCCTGGGAAGTTGTTGTTGCTTTTCGAGATAAGGCAGGGGCAGCATCCAGGGGCAGGGAGGCAAGAAAGGTGGCGAGAGGACCAGCAGTGGGTGGGTGGGTGAGGGGAACTGAGGGGAAGCAAGCTGGAGCAGGGCAGGGAGAGGAAGTGTGTGGGGCCTGCATGGGGATGGCAGGAGGAGCAGGAGGGTCCCAACTTTTTCCTCAGGCACAGGTGGTCTCACTGGGCAAGGCCCAGGGAATGAGGAGGCTGTACAGACAGGTTAGCTAATACCTGCTACCCACATCATGAATATTCCGGAGGACTCTGGCTCTGTACTGCCTCAGGAGCACTGCTGTCTTTGATTTTCGCATCCACAAATAAGAGAAGCCAGATTCTCTCTGGTCTAGTGGTTCTCAATTTTTATTGATTCCGGTTTGGGGAGCTTGTTGCAAATTCAGATTCTAGGCCCTTTATCCTTAGAATCTGATTCAACGAATCTATGCTGGGGCCCAGGGATCTGTATTTCTAATGAAATTTCCACATGATCCTGATACAGATGCTCTTCATAGCACTCATGGAGACCATTGGTCTTGTGCAGCCAGCTCCCCAGTCCGTGAACCATCCATAAAATTTTGACTAGCGCAGTCCATCCCCTGGTTCATGGACAGGGAGCTCCCCAAAGCCCTGGGAAGCCCTTGTCTCCTGGAGGCTCTGTGGATGAAAAGGATCCGGCTCCATCATAGCCAAGTCCCCGCTCAGACCTGCTCCAGCAAGCTCCACGTAGCTCAGTTAGGCCCCCGATGGCACTGGTCCCCAGAAAGCTGACATTGTATCTCCCCAGGCTGAGCTCTTCACCTCCCTGAACCTACTGATGGGGTGTCCGGCTCCCTCCCAGCCCTTCTGTCTGTTTGGGCCCCACTTAGGGTGGCCCAGAGCCCACTCGCTCCACCCCAGCAGTGGGGGGTAGAGCAGAAGGGGGGCTCCCTTCCCCTCCAGATTTGTCCTCTGGAGCTCTTCTTCCCTTCTCAGCAGATTTCTGCCTGCCCCTCCTCAAGGAGTTAACACCCTCCTGTTCTGCTGACCCCACCTCAAGTGACTCCCTATTCTGTCCTCTGCCCCGCCCCTCCATAGCTTTCTGCTCACACCCTCAGAGGTGTCTGGGGGTACATGAGAGCTGAGTGGGGAGCACAGGAGGTGGGCTGCCAGGGAGTCTGACCCCCCCCCCCCCCGTGTTTGCCACTGTGAATCCTGTTGGACCTTGGCTGGTGCTAGTTATACCCCAGGCTATCAAGGAAACAACTCTTCTACAAAGGGAGAATAAAAAAACAGAGGTGTATTTGTCTCAGAATAGAGCAAGCCTGAGTTTTTGGGAACCCAAAAGCCTCTCACTTCTAAAATCACCTGTTAGACTGTCCAGCTGCTGGTGGCCCTCTGGTTCTATGGTGACAGTGGGGACCCAGAGGAGGCTGGGGAAGATGTACCTCTTCTGCCCCTGGCAGCAGCAGGTTGGTCTGGGCCCAGCTGGCTGGGTTCCTGGGAAGGGAGGATGGGGCAGTTTGCTGGACCTGACTCTGAGGGTCCAAGCAGCTCTGGCCCCTGAGTGGACTTTTTTGGAGACTCAGCGCCCCACTTCTGGGAGTCCCTGCGCTTTGCCCCAAAACTACTAGTGAGTAATCACATAATTATTGGGTGAGAAGGAAGCACTTGAGGAAGGTGCAGCACTGTAGTCATTTCCTTCTCAGGCCTGTTGGCAGATTGTAGTGGTGGGTGGGCCCAGCTTTCTCACTGGTTGGAAAGAAAAGCTCAGCACCAGTGACCCAGGATTTAGCTGGTCACCCACAAGAGTGATTCCTGTTACTCTGTCTTGCCCACCCACAAAGCCCCTCTCACCGGTCCCCCTATGGCTCCCAGTCCCTGGCCTCCTGCTCACAAAAGGGCACCTTTGGTCACAGTGTCCATGGCTGGAATGCCCTTCCCCAGGCTCTCTGCCAATTACCTGTTTGCAGGGCTAGAGATGAACTTGTTCTTTTTATCCTTCTCTCCATTTTCCAAATGTTCTAGAACAAACCCATAAATATTGCTGGAAAGACTCCTCCTTGCTCATAGCAGCAGAATTGTCAGAAGGCCAGGTCTTGGAGGGAGAAGGCCTGGGATCGGCACTCAGCCTGCGGCTTCCTGGCTGGGTGACCTGAGCAGGTTCCTCATCCTTCCTGTGGATGGTTTCCTTGTGGATGAAATATGGGTTGGGTAATAATTGTGTCTCCCTCATAGCTTGGTTGAATAGACATATTACATATATATAATATAAAACACATACAATAAGCATTTAATAATGTTAGTGATTATTTTCATTGTTATTATTCTGAGGGGCTCAGGTTATGGTCACCTAGGTCTCAGTGACAAGGCTCTGGGGTGAGGAGCTCCCTTGTGGCTACTCTGTCAGGACCATGAGAAATGTGGCTCCTGCTTGTGTCCTCCACACCTGGCCCCACCCCCACTGTCCCCATCCTGGGTCCCTGAGTTCTGGCAAGGTTTTTCCTGGGACTGATCATCAAACTTTCTGCTAGTCCTCTCTGTGCCTGGTGCCTTGCCGTACCCCAGGGACCCAAGAGAAATGAGGAGCTTTGCTGCCTAGACAAGTGTAGGGATAAGAGCAGGTGGACAAAAAAGGAACCATCCCAGTTTGTGGGGACATGTGTCTGCAAAGGCTGTGGGAACTCAAGGCAGGCCCTCAACTCTGAGGAGGCTTCACAGAGATGATCCAAAGGTCAGCCCTGAAGGATAACTAGGGATGCTTCAGTGGGGCCAGGCAGAAGGCGCAACATGTTAACATGTTCCAGTGCCCAGAAGTGTTCTGCCGCCCAGAGTCATGGGCTATTTTTCCATCTGATGGCTGCACCAGATGAATGATAATGAACATAAGTAGGTACTATTATTATCCCCATTTAAGGATGAGGAGGCTGAGAAAGGTGAAGCAACTTGCCCAAAGTCACACAGTTAGCGAGTGGGGGACCTGAGATTGGAATCCAGACATTCTGACTCCAGAGTTCATATTCTTAACTTCCTTACTCTCTTCTGCGGCATTCTGCGGGCCTCTCCAGCAGGGCTGCCTTTGATCTCTGCCAAATGGGGCCTGGACTTCTGAGCAGAAGGGCTGAGCTGTTGCAACTATCCTGCCCACGCGCCCACACCTGTGGACACCTGGGTGCGCACCACTCTTCAGTGCCCCCCCTCCCCCAGCTGCACTGCCTCCTAGGCCCCTGAGCTGCAAGGCCCCGGCCCCATCTTTGTTGTCACAGCCATGCCCTGTCAGTGCCTGGTTTAAGAGCAAACTCTCAAGAGGGGTGACTTCATCAGGGCCCTTGGTACCCTCATCCTGGGACACTGGGGATTGTCTTCCTGTACTTCAGCAAGGCCTGATGTTCTGGTGATGCGGCTTCAGGCATTGGGGTCATTGATTCCTTCTCATCTTTTCCCCTTAGCCTGCCTGTCCCAGCTCCAGGCAGACTATTGGCAGGTGGGGAGCAGGAGGTGGGTAGGAGGGGGCATCCTCTCTGCCCTTGCTTGGGGAGCTCCCCTTTGCTCCTGTGTTTTGCAGTCAGTGGTAGTGCCCAGATGCCGGGGGACAGCAGAGGCGCTTCAGATCACAGTGGGACACATCCTGGGAGACGCTGGCAGCCCCTATCTTATTGGACTTGTAAGGCTGGGGCGTGGGTGGGCCTGCAGTCATGCTTGAATGTGTGTGTGTGTGGTGGGTGGGTCCGGGGAGGAACTGTACGAGGTGAACCCTGCAGGCTGGCCTGGTGGGACTGGCAGACCCAGCCTCCCTCCCCTGCAGATCTCCAGCATCCTGCGGGCCAGGTACCCCGACTCCTACCTGCAGAACTTCCTCAGCCTTCAGAAGAGCTTCCTGTGCTGTGCCTTTGTCATCGCCCTGGGAGGTGGCTGCTTTCTACTGACTGCGCTGTACCTGGAAACAGACCAGGCCCAGGCCCAGCAGCCTGGCACAGGTACCCTACCCCTCACACCTGTGACAGGCTCAGGGCTGAATCCCATAGAAGCAAGGAACGATGACCATTCCCTGAACTCCTAGCCAGTTCATTCATTCATTCATTCATTCATTCATTCATCAACAATAGTTATTACACCCTTACCACAAGCCAGGCAAGGTTGCAGATGCCAGGGAAAGAATGCAAGTTCAAGCTCTCGTGGAGCGGATGCTCTAGAAGGCAAAGACATTCATGAAACAAACAAAAAAAGCAAAATATCAAGTATGGTTCAGGTGATTAGTGCTACGGAGAGACACAAAGCTGGAACGCAGGTAGAAAGGAACAGGTAAGGGCAGTTCACAACTTTTGAGAGGATGGTCAGGGAGGTCCTTGCAGCACAGGTGACATTGGAGCAAAGGTTTGGGGGAGGGGAGGGAGTAAGCATGCAGCTGAGGGGAGGAACAGCTAGTTCAGAGTCCTGAAGTGAGGATGTGTTGGAGGATTGGCAAGGAGACTAGCTTGGCTGGAGCAGGAATGAGGGGAAAGGGACAAGGGTGGCAGTAATGGGGCCAGAGCATGGAGAGTTTTGAGGGGTCCTTGTGCCCTTAACTCTGAGATGGGAGCCCTGTGAGGTTTCCTGCAGATGAGCCTGAGGGCAACTGACTTATACTGTGGAAGCACCACTCTGGCTGCTGTGTTGAGAGCAGACTGTAGTCACTTCACTTGGCATTGAAGCAGAGGCCATAGGAGGCTCAGCACCATCAAGGGGGAGCAGCAGGGCTGGGACCGTGGCGTGGCACTGAAGAAAGGGTCAGATCTGGAATTTATTTGAACAATGGAAGCCAGAGGATTTCCTGACAGACTGTGCCCAGGGCCGGTCCCAAGTAAGTACCTCTTGCCTTCTTTGGGCCTGGCTGAGCTTCTTTCCTCCCCCAGGGATCCGGGACAGCAAGGATGAGGAGAGCCAACACCTGCTTTCTGGCTAGGGCACCTCCACAGAGGACTGCTGAGGACCTGTACCACCCACCCTGCCTGTAACGCCGACTGCCACAGTGTCAGTGCCTCTGCTCACCTTTGGCTGGGGCTCAGGGACTCCGGCCGAGCTGCACCTGCCACATCTCCGTTCCCAGTTAGGGAGCTGGCAGTGCCTGTGGTTGGCCTGGGAATTGAGTGATCAGCACCCTCTGCGGGAGGCCTGGGCCTGTGCCTGAACCTAGCATGAGGCTGCCCCGACCTGCGGCCCTCAGCCTGTCTGCCAGTAGGCCCTGATTAAAGTGAAGCCGATATGAAGCCCACGGATTTCAGGCCTATGGACAATTATGTTATTTATATAGTCTCCCCGTGACTGCTGGGCATGGGAGTAGGAGGGGAAGAGGTGGGCAGTCCTGGCCAAGGAGGCAGGGCTGCCCCTGAAGTGGGGAAACAGGGGCCAGGCTGCTCAGATGGATCTCTAGGTGTCCCTTTCTTGGACCTCTACTGTGACTTAGCTTCTCCACTTTGCAGGGTCAGGAGGGCACAGGAGACCCCTCTTAGGGAATTCATTCTCTGAACAAAAGGTGGGGTCCAAATTGATAGTCTTGGAGATAGAGGTCTATGAGGGTGCAGGTGTGTGCGTGTGTGTGCGGGGGGGTGGCTTCAAGTTCCAGGGAACTGCATGGAAGAGCGGCCAAGCCTGCATGGAGCTGGCTGCCCCCGAGGCTGTGCGTGAGTACTCCCGGCTGTGCCTTGCTCTGCGCCCTGGCCCCCACCCCACAGCCTGCGCTCTGGCCCTAGCAGACCGTGGGGAGGGCTGGCTCTGTAGGACTTATACTCACCACTGGGCTCAGAGCAGCTGAGCACAGCGGGCCCTCTGCAGGGGACCAACAGCTTCCAGGCGGCCAGCAGTGGAGAGGCATGTTCCTTCTGCCTGTGAGCATGAGTTTCTCTCCCCCTCCCCTGGTGCCAAGCCAGGCGATCACTTGTTTACTTGCTGATCGCCCCCTTTGCTGTGTGCCAGGCTGTGCCTGCCTCCCAACAGTGACCCAGCCCCATGCTCACCTCTTGACCCCTGCTTGCTCCATCCCTGCCAGCTGTAGTGTCCGCCTTGTGCTTGCTGATGGATAGCACAAGTGCCAGAAGCTCAGCTCTCCAGCTCAGCCCATGCCTGTCCTCAGTGCCAGCCCTCACTCGGGAGGAGCCATTGCCAGGTTGACCAGGCCCTCAACCTACAATCTGACACTTGGAGCTCATGAAATGGGGGATGCTGCCCTGTTATAAGAAGAAGGATTTATGAGGATATTTAGTAGTGGTACTGCACCCAATTATAATGAGGGGTTGGTTGCTACACTACCAAGCAATTCTCTGACCCTAGCTGGGTGTTCTACAATTCAACCCAATGGTACACAGTCTACCCAGAGATAGTGTCAGATTCTACAGGTTAGGAGTACAGTCCTATAAGCCCACCCCCCGCCCCCAATTCAGATGCCAACTTAAAATCCAGGGTTGTTGCCTATGCTTCTGACCAACTGGCTATATAAATCAGAGGTTCCCACAACTCCCTCCTTGGGCTTGACTAACTCACTAAAGAGGCTCACGGAACTCACTAAGAGGCTCACGGAACTCAGGAAGCCCTTGTACTCACTGTATTACTGGTTTATCATAAAAAGATATGATCGAAGCATAGCCAGATAGAAGAGATGTAGAGGTCAGATTACAACAAAGGGTGAGGAGCTTCCATGTCATCTCCAGGGGCTACTCTCCCCCATCGTCATGTATTCTTCAACCTGGAAGCTCCCAAATTCTGACCTTTTGGGTTTTTATGGAGGCTACATTATACAGCCATGATTGATGAAACTATCAGTCATTGGTGATTGATCTCAACCTTCAGCCCCTTTATCCTCCTCAGAGGCTGGGGGATTGGTGGGGTTAGAAGTTCCAACCCTCTAATCACATGATTGATTCCCATGGCAACCAGCCCCTATCCTTAGGTGGGGTTCATAAGTCACCCCATTAACAAACACAATGCTTTTATTATTTTATTTTATTTTTAACTTTATTGTTGTTGTATTACATCCATCCCCTTTTTGCTCCCCTCTGTCCCCCTCCCCACCCACCCATTCCCCTCAAAGTCAATCCCACCTGTTGTCCATGTCCATGGTTCCTTTATACTAGGTTCTTGTCTAAGCTGCTCCCCTTCTTTGCCTCTGCCTCCCCCCTCCCCCCAACCCCTTTCCCCCTGACCACTGCAGGCCTATTCCTTGTATTCATACACTT